>JAGDQP010039323.1:0-17782 GCA_022664845.1 Lepisma saccharinum | reverse complement strand
TATGGATTTCAAATTCCTCTGTTTGTTCCCCGTTGTGTACATTAAGAAGTTTGTCGAAAAATCTTTTCCACACATCGACAATTTTAGTCGTATCCGCCCGAAGATTTCCACGTTCATTTCTAATCATTGCTGACCTTGGTTGGTAATCTTTTCTTAACGAGTTTACCCCTTTGTATAGATCTCGTATGTTATTTGTCTTCCCGTTTTCCTCAATCTCCTGAATCTTCTGCGTCAGATATTCTCTCTTTTTGTTTCTGAACCCGCATGTGGCGTTTCGTTTCGCGTTACTGTAGTGGTTGGTATTTGCTTCGCTTTTAATACTTAGCCATCGTTGCCTTGCTTGTTTTCGTATTTAATGAAGCTTAAGGCATTCTTCATCAAACCAAGGTGTGTTTTTCTGTTGTTTCTTCTCACCTACACGTTCCTTCGCTGCGCTCTTATTTGTCTTACGAATTGCCTCCCACATCTTACTTACATCAATTTCATTATTAATATCATCATAATTATTACTCGAGTCAGTTATTATTTCGAACCTATTTGAGAGTTCGAGTTGGTAATCGGCTTTTATGCTCGGATTATTTAATCGTTTAACTTCGAATTTAAATTATTTTGTGCCCTTGCTTTCTCTGTTCGCGATGCATAACTTTTCCCTTACTTTTGTGATCACTAATTGATGGTCGGTGTCACGTTCCGCTCCTCTGTACAAGCTAACATCCATTATATTGGTGTGTCTTTATCTATCTACTAATACGTGATCGATCTGCTTGAGAGTTTTGCCGTCCGGAGATACCCATGTGTATTTGTGTATGTCTTTGTGTTCATTGTACGTGCTCTTTACCAGTAGGTTTTTAGATATCGCGAAAGTTATCATTCTTTCTCATTGTTGTTGGTCTTTTCGTGAAGGCTGTATTTGCCTATGGTAGGTCTATATTTTTCTTCCCTCCCTACCTTTGCATTGAAATCACCCAAAACAATTTTCGAATTATACTTAGGCATTAGGTCGAACAGTCTTTCTAGCTCATCGTAGAATCTTTGTCGTTATCAGTAGCCACCTCGGTTGGAGCATAGACGTTTAGTAAAACCATGTTGTTCCATCGAGTACGTACCGTAACGGTCTTTCGTTTACGAACTCTATATTCTGAACCATGAAGGATACTGTTCTTAATGAGCAATCCTGTTCCGAAATCGTGAGACTTTGTACCACCGTAGTAGAAAGTGTACTTGCCCTGTGGTATGCTATCTTGGCCCTCCCACCGAACTTCTTGTATCGCTAATATGTCTAGCTCGTACTTCTCGATCTCCCGTATCGCCACCTGAAAAGCGCACGTTTGGTATAACGTTCGTACGTTCCACGTTCCTATTCTAAGGTCTTTTTTAATTCTGTTTTTGAAGCCCATGGACAGAGGACGACATCTTGAATGCCTACCTTTACTGCGAGCCCGGAGATCCGAATGAGGGACTAGTTTACCTCCGGAATATTTTACCGCAGGAGAATCCATGAACCATCTGCTACTATTTCTTGACATGGTTTAGCAGTGTAGAGTTGTCAGCTCTACGACCTCGCAGTAAAGGTAGATATTCAAGATGTCGTCCTCTGTCCATCTCAGTTGCCGATGTCATTCATCTTCAGCCTCAGAGTGGTAATGGTGATGTTGCTTCCCCTCACCATGGTATAGAACACATCGAGTGAAAAGTGAAAATTAACCAAACACTAAACGGTTAAATCCAGAGTGTTGAAGTGACCTTCCAAGTTGGTTGATTAAATTTCACAAAGTATAATCGGTTTATTACAATGAAATCTGTTGCACTAATACTGTCATTTGTAGCAGTTACTACAATACTGGGCTCACGAAATCGAGCTTTCAGTTACTGTAAATCAGCCAGTCGGTTGTAAATACTTAACGTTGCTTGACTTTATTGAGTCTATTAGTTTTCGTAACTATGGTACAAGATTATGTGCGCTACATTAACGGACTTTCTGCTTTATTGTTACTACATTACTCGCTAAGCCCAGAGGCGTCGATTGCCGGTTAGAAGTGGGGGTGGGGGAGTTAGCCTTTTAATATTTGTCTCAGTGTAAAAATGTTTCATGCATCTTCTAGTTGAGTTTTCAAAAGTGAGATTACATAAATAACAGAATATTCTTGTACACAATTTATGATAAATGGGGCCTGGCTAATTATTTAATTATTTTTTAATGGTTGCGCATGTATGTTTGTGAGCAAACTTAGTGATTGTGATCAGTTATAGGCTGTTTGTTCCTACATGTTTTTTACATGTTTTGACACATTTTATACTTCAATACACATTTTAGTGTATTTTCTCCCTCTATTCATATTTTACAAAATGTTGAATTTCGTGTTCAAAAAATATATTAATTTTCAAGTAATATTGACTGAATTTATTGTTTTGCGTTATTTTTGTATATTCTACGTTTAAACTGAAACACACACACACACACACACACACACACACACACACACACACACACACACATATATATATATATATATATATATATATATATATATATATATTTCAAATTTCTATGTAATTTTAATATTTAAAAATAAATCCTCGAAATTGCGTTTTTATAATTGTGATTATTATTCGATGTTCAAATTTGCGATGATAACATCGTGTAATGCAGAGAGAAGTTTTTCACCTTATAAAACTGTTCTACCAGACAGTCGACTATTTGGAAATCTGAAAACGCAATGCCAGGAAGAGGTGCTTCCGTTGTAATCAGAAAATAAACCGATGCCGGCCATTCTGACTGAGATTTTCCCTTTCAGTCATACAAGGGAAATGTTGGGATCTTGAATAAGGAGAGCTGACGACTCCTAAAAGTTCTTCCCCTTTTTGTTGTTGTTGCTAATGTCTGGTGTAAAATTGCTGAAATTGGGCTGTATCTGGCTTGTAAGTATCAGTAACAGTTCATTCTTGTTTCACTTTTTCATGTAACGTATATGCATTATTTATAATTTATTTTAAACTAGAAAATTTGATGCATTTTCAGTTTTTTTCACCTATAGCACTGTGTGTCACTGTATAACACTACTTGGAGCACGTAGTATATTATTTTCTGTGTAAAACACTTCGTAGTTTTTAAATGTAGATTTCACTTCTTGTTCATATTAAACATATTTTAAGCACATATATAATTTTGTTACATTTTTAAACACATAAATACATTTTTTATAATTTAAGCACATGCGTATCCGGGCCCTAATTTAATAAACTGTTTTGATTTTTATCATGTGTTATTGTCAAATGAACAACATTATTAACTCAAAGTAATTACTAGCTCTTCATATATAGAAAACATGATTCTGTCAGAAGAAATAAATATAGTTGTTCATGGGTATCTGCTCATAATTATACATTTAATAAGACACGGGGTTACACAGAAATATTGAACATATTTCAAAATTACATACTTGCTCTATGGCTTACGGAAGTTTACCACCGCAGTACCAAACGCTCTCCATAGGATTCTATCCTGGGCAAGATCAAGCCAGTTTTCAACACAAACACCTACTTCACGTAGATCCCTTCGGTCTTCCTAACGGTATATTTCCCATTATAATAACCACTAGCGGAACAGGCCACTAGGCCCTGAGCCTGCCCAAACGCCATATGTCCGCGTTTGGTGGAACTGCGTCCACCTGAGTGACGGCTGTGTGGTCAGTGCTGCGCGTCAACTAACCACGAACAGTCGTATCAGGGGCTTTCTAGACCGAAAGTGGCCGTCACGTCTTTATTCACGTAACTGCCCAGTTTGCCTCACGACGCTGGGTAGACGCCGAAAAGTGGGACTCCAGCCTGGAATTAAACCCGGGACCACGCGGACATAAGTCCAACGTTCTAACCACTAGACTGTGGAACCCCTATTTCCCATTAGATTTATTAAATTTAAAAATAGACAGGATAAGGTTAATATATTATAGAATCGCATTGAAGACACTAAACAATTAACTTCCTTCGCAAATGGCTTCTATATTGTAACATGTTTAAATTGCAGCGACCGGGAATCGAATCTGGGTCCCCCAGTTGCATGTTAGGTAACCGATGTCCTACCATTGAATTATCGTCCCAACGACCGATTTCTCTACATATTTGATATTAATCTGACCTCAACAGAACCGTTCACTCACTGCTGATATACAATGCCGAGTCACTCCCCTCCATGTGAAGGTTTTAATTGAGGAATCTTTCTGTAATTCCAAGTCAGAGGAATATCCAATATGCAGGAAATATCGCTCGTTGTGACTACAGTTCAATTGCAGATTATCACTGGCATGCAACTGGAGGACATAGCTTCGATTCCGGCTTACTGCATTAACCAATTTCTCTTAACCAATAATCTGTTTTACAAAATCGGTATTGAAACAGAATGTGAATTCTCAGTTATAACATGCCTAACACACCAGACACAAGCATGATTTTTTCCTCAGTCACACAGGCAAGCAAATGGTTCCTTTCCATTAGGTCCTGGCCGGCTCCTCGCTACACCCATTTTCCTTGCCTATCTCGGCGTAAGCTAAAGATGCCTAAAGGAATTAAAGAACAATTCACATTCAACAGATGGCCAGTAGTAAATGCCAACTTAGTCATTTACGAACGTGTCTTTGTGATAATTCTTAACGTGTAGAAATATGCAACTACTGGAACTGAACAAGCGTGAAAAGATATATTTGGTAACATCTCATAATAATCAATAAAATAAGGTACGCTAATGACTGAACTCTCAATAAATTTACTTTTTGGGTAGTATGGTTATTGGGTGACAAGTTACTCGAGAATCATGAGGTAATTGTCTATTTTCCTTTTACGCTTTTCAATTTGAATATCTTATTTTCACTAGTCGAATGGTCGGGGAAAACTGGGGGCAACTGTTCCCCCATGGCTAAGCCTAACCGAATCTAATGATCAGTATAACTATTTTATTCGTTAGGTTTAAGACTGAATGTAGATAAGTTTTCCCACCATTTTTGTCATGTCTTATATTCAAATTTGAGTACAGAAATAAACAACTTTTGCGCAATGAAGTTCGTTTCGTACGCCAGTCATGAGTACCAATAGCCTTAAAAGTGCTAAGAGTGACTTGATTTTTTTCCAGACTGTTCCAAAACACTTTTGGACATAATTTTGAGCTTACTATTAGCATTCCTTTCATGCTAATTGCACTTTTAAGTTTCCACGAAAGTCATTTCCTGTTTACCTGCACTCAAATTTCAATAAATGAAGTAAAACTGAAATGGTGGGAAAATCTACTTGGATTCAGTTTTAATTTTATACTTTGTTTAATGCACCTACCTGGCTAATTTGTCTTAACATAGTATCATGCTTATTTTATGCACTATCTTTAGGGTTAAACTAAACACTTTACACTGTACCTCTAAATTCCATTGAAAATTCGTAAATAACTACGTCTTTTAAGGTTAAAATCTTTTCAAATACTATTCATCATGACTATCCGATTGATCTCGCATAGTTTCGACTAACATTTGCGCATGTACAAGAAATCCTGAACATACTAGTATGCTTTATGCATTGCTATATATGCGCTACCCCATAACAGTGTATCAATTAGTGGAGGTTTCATGAAAAGGTTGAGGTGAATTTTGGAAATATTGATAGAATCGTGAACATTATTTGAGCATGTTACAACCTATTAAAAAAAAGTGTAGTGCTATTTTAAATTTTCTTTCTTAAAGAATCTATTTTGTTTTTTATACTGTGTTTGTTGATACATTTAGTCTAAGCCAAAGACGAACATATTTGTCGCATCGGCGAACGGTAAAGGCCTAGCTGGCAGTAGCCAAAATTAAATGGCTTCAACAAGTAGTTCAACTATATTCGAGATGCTGAATTTAGGCTGAGAATAGCCTACATAAGGTCACTCGTGACTAGCCTTATTGTGAACACTTTCGGTATCGCAAATGGCCAAGCCGTACATCCCGAAATACGGTCATGGAGTAAATATACTTGAATGTTTAAATTAGTGTAATGTATACAAGTGTGTAAACAGTTGATACTATCCATATATGTGACAAAGTCCATCTAGAGTTTAAGGATTGAAACTAACAGCAGAGTATTGAAAGCGGACAGAACTAGAATTAGTCACCTACGCCGTAATACTATTATTACTTTTCCGTGTTCTACTCTCCGTCATTGAAGACTTGCTGCCTTTGCGTCATTGTTCAAACGATACTCCCTCGTATTCGAAATCACAATTGAAAGCCATATTTTCAATATCTGAAAGCGAAGTCTGAAAGTATTCTTTCACCTAAGACAACTGTAATCAAAATAGCAACAATGCTTTTTCTTGATAAGCTCAAAACTTATTTATTCAGTGGAAGTTTTCAAGCACATTACAGTAAAAAATTTTGAAAGAGCTTTCTAATCCAATCCTATAGTATTTCAAGAATATTGTACTTAAATGTTAGTTAATTTTCAAACTGATTTCTTGATCCTTGGTTTGCTGAAAGCGACCCATAAGAAGCATTCACTATTTCTTTTAATACGTATCTTAATATTTAGATTGATTTGAAATTAGTTTGTGCATTGAGCAACCTAATATTTTTTCAGCAGTTAACTTTATTCAATTCACCTTATGTGACTTATTTACTGCACTTCAGCTATATTGACTATGGCATAAAAAGAAATTTCCTTTGAAATTCGCATAGGCTATTCAGCAAGAATTCAACAAGAATTCTATCATTTAGGATGTTTAAATGTGATACAAAACCGCGTAATTTTGTATGCTTCTAGGAAGTGCAATAATTCCTGTTTCTAGCCTTGGCAGATTAATTTTCACTTCTTGTACTTTGAAAAAGCTATTTGCATCTAACATTTTTAGGTAAAATGTTGGAAATGATATAATAATTAGATTACTAAAAGATCAGCTAACCGCAAACAACGTCTCATAGCGTGAAGAAGGAATAGACATTCATTTGTTTCTTGTGTTGAGATTACAATGTGTTTTTGGCACTCACGTAACAGTGCTAAGATAGGCCAGATTTGAGTTCGTTGTTAAATTATTCATGCAGTATTACTGAAGCATAGTTTTCACCGGTTTACAGAGAGAGAGAGAGAGAGTAGAAATGAGAGATGTTGAGAGAGAGAGAGGCGTTTCAATTTTGTGAGCTGTGAAAGGCTTAACTCATATCCTTTCCCAGGAGGATATTTTTTTTCTCTAGACTCAATCGCAACATCGCGATTCTCATCTGTTTCTGTGTGTTCTCACTTTTGCACTGTTTCATCTGCATCTCCATAGAAACAGTAACTCCCTCTCTTGAGTTTGTGTTTGTCTTTCTGTAACAGTTCTGATGGGAGACGTCAGTGTGCCAACTGGGTTAGTTTATAAAAGTATCAAGCAATTTAAACAGAGGATAATGGTTAATACTGAGAGAGTGTATACAAAGAATAGAGACGAAATGTTTCTCTGGAGAAAGGAGAAAATAGTAGATATTTGTTTTAATCTTACGCGGGAGATTGATGGAAACAATTTGTCATCATGTACGATTCAGATATTTATTTACCATTCAGTGCCAGCGCCTTTCTCAAACGTCACGCTTTCGTCAAGTAAACGTCCATAAATTATTCTTAACATGTCCCAGTAATACGGAAAGAAGAAGAAATGTAAAGCAAGTGTATATTCCAAGCATACAGCTCTAAGGAATTTCCGGGTTTAATTTTCAGCGTTTTAATCGATGTTTGTACATTCTGTTTTTACAAGTTTCTAATCGAAGAAGCTGATTCATTTTACATTAATGCGTTTGGCCCATCTAAGCGATAAGCACCATGACGCACATTCTGCTAAGGACAATTCTTCTTAGCGAACATGTTGCATGATTCCATGGAATATTTTTTTACTGTAGCTAGTAAGGCAGCAGTAAAGAATTACTGTTGCATGCTCAATGTGCTTTGTGTTACTCGCACTAACCTAAGCTAGCTCGCATGGTAATGGCATACTTGTCGGTCCGGATAAGAATTAGATGCAGTGATTCTTTGGTACAAAACCTAATCTAACAAATCTAGTTTACTGTAACTGCATGCAATTCTTATCCGGATCATAACTTATGATATAAATGCGTATGAATACACACACTTTCTCATAAAACTACACCACTAACAGTGACATCAAGAGTAATGATACAATTTTTGTGTGTGTTGCCTAATTCTAGCTTAAGTGTGTGTGTTAAAATTCTTTCATTTTGTTCTTAGTGCTTGGCGTGTTTGATAATTTTAACCTAAGAACTATGTCTGCCTCACAGTTCTATATTATAATTCAAAACGATCAGTACCATGACGCACGTTCTGCTGGGAAATGTCTTCTTATGGCATATGAAGCGGTACTTATAATGCCATAGAATTTACGAGGCGTTGAAGTTGTTGCGAGGAACTCGTATGCATTCTAGCACGTTCAATATCTGGCTGTCCATAACTCTGTCGTTTCTCCAAATTCTGGAATATTTTTCTCAAAGTGTCGACATTAAAGGCTTGAATCTTTTGTCATAAAACCTTTTTGAGTTGTTCAATTGTGCGGGGTTTATTTTTGACCTTTAATACGCAACAAATAAACAAGTCGGCAGGATTCAAATCGGGAGATCTGGTTGACAAAGCTTTTTTAGATAATTATGTTTGACTGTGTGTACATTATTACTCACGCGACATTCGACTCACAACTGCCGACGGGGGAACGCGAAAAAAGGGCAAGTGCAAGCCACTGGAAGAGATCACTACATTTCATGCTGTTTTGCAACATTGACAGTATGGGAACATACATTTTCACGCCATTAACTCAAAAACAAATATTTTTATAGGCGATAGATTGAGGTCTCTAGCGAGAGAATCGCTGTGTATAAAATACAGTGTTGAGATAAGAAAATCGTCTCCTGTGGAGTGAATTGTAATCCTCCTATTAGTATATTAATGTAGTACTGTTGCTGACATTCCAAGGTACCAGGTTCGAATTCCGCCTGAGGTATAATGTTTGTGGATGTTAATAAGCATTGTACTCATACAACCGAGAGGGTTCGAAGTCAAAAGATACTAAAATGGCCCATGCAAAATAAAGTTTACCAAATTTTTGCTAATGATCAAACAGGTGCATAAGAGGAAATGAAAAGGTTGAATAATACGTAGTAATATCTTGTACATACTTCCCAATCAACGCGTGAACCACATATAAGGTTATTTCTGGAGCAATGTTAAATGCTATGCAAACTTGTTGAAACTAAAAATCACTGAGACCAACGTACAATTGGTTGATCTAAGTAGGTGCTCTATAGATGTGGTTCATGTCATGCCTGGAGTAATGGAGTTCGAGAGCGAAATAATGCAACACGAGAAGATGCTGGAAGACGGTGTTGTTATACGTGGTAATTAGTCATAGCACGAGCATCCTGGTAAAAAATATTGAAGATGAGTTATATTGATATGATTACTGATTTTATTTCCATGCCGGTACGCTTTTATCTTAAATTAAATGCGAATTCTGATATCTCAATTCCAGAAAGAAAATGTTTCTCGGTGCACAAATAATAACGTTATTCTCAATTCTAAGGAAACATTTGTCACCGTGTCTACTAAGTGTTTAGTGTGAAAGCCGAGAAGAAGAAGAAAAAGAAGATAATGAGATAGACAAAAGGAAAAGTTTATAAGATACTACAGTATACTACACTTTATTGAAAGCTTTTCTACGTATTAGTTACAAGACATGTAAGCTTTGATTTTATTAACCCATTGAATATGGGTGTAGTTAATCGTAGCAAAACTGAAGAAGGGACGAGAACCTACATGGTATAATATATTGGGATGAGTTGGTACTCTGTAATATAAGTGGAGTTGGTGCTCAGTAATATAAGTGGAAGAGTTAATGTAGCGGACAGGTTTGTTTAATTTGGGAGAGAGTATAACCTTTTTTCATGTTATAGAAAAAATCCACTAAAAATGTATAAAGAGCTAGTAAGAAGGCAAAGAGTGGTTGTCTTTCTTTGAATAATTGATATTTTATGGTCTAAAAAATCATGGTTTGTTTTTCTCTAGCAACAGTTGTTCGTATTTCGTATATTGTTCTAAAGGTGTTTATGTAATAGAGAATGTGTTCGCAATACTTCACTGTTTGGATCAAAGTATTGGTTTATAAGAATGCAGAGAAGGAGTTGTATGTGCCAACTGGAAGTTAGAAAATACTTGGAAAGATTGGTAGTTAATAATTTTTCTCAACATCGGTTTGAAGTTGTTGGATGTTAACTAATACCGTATACTCGTATATTGTTCTTGACATTTTTCAGTAAGAATGTAAATGTTTCCAATACTTAATTGAATGCACTAAATCGCCATGTGTTACACGCTCTGATCTGTTGATTTTCTTCTTAAGCTACAAGATAATTATGTGTTATTGTGAAATATATTCAGTATAGATGTAGCGCTTCTGGATTTTACATAGTTGTATCATCTCGTAAGAATAGAGCCCATAAAATTCATTTTATCTTTATCGTAAGAATAGTTGAGAGGCGAACTTATGAGACCGACACTTTCGTTTGTATAGTATTATAACGATATATTTCTTGAGAATGGAGAGTACTGACCTTTCTCTGGCAATTCTCGCTAGAGTTTCGCTGACACATATAGTTCGAATTAATGATGAGATGTAATAAGAACGTGTTATTGTTATTGTAGTATAGTGAACTCGCCGTGGGTGTTAGATTCACTTGCATCAAGATTTATGTCGTTGAGTACGTCATAAGAGAGATGCTATGACATGCTTATACAGGGTGTCTCATTTTAATCAAACCACTGGAATATTGCAAAGTACTAAAAGAAAAATACAAAAGTGTGCAGTGGAACATGTACTGATAGAGGGGGACAGCTTTCCATGCACAATGAAGTTATGTCACATGTACAGTGTTGCCTCCTCAACACAAACATTTTTTTTTTCAAATGGGTTGAAGGTTCAATATTTTCGGAGGTGATAGTACGAGTCATGATAAACAAAAAAGTTCATAAGAACATGGTTAGAATTCTGCTTCGTTTTGGAGATTCAGTGATTCCAACTTGAAGCTCAAAATCAACTACTAACAATGGGAAGAAAATAAATATTTCTTAAGGAATCATAAATGACGCATTAACTGAAACTTTCGTTTGTAGAAATTTGTTTGTAACAACATGGTGGATATAAGGATTGAAAACACGATGTCACCATCTTGTCAGTGTTGCCAACCAGGTATAAGGTTTACATTTTTCAAATGGCACTACGTTATATTATTAGGTATTTGACATCCTCTAATGATGATAAACAACATACGTAAAGTACCCATCGTAGTGTTGCAAACTGTGGATCAGACAAAGATTTTCGCGATCTTATACAAACTACGTAATTCCCTATTATATTTCGTCCACAGTTGAAATTCCCTAGGATATTTCAGTCAGTGCGTCGTTTATGATTCATTAAGAATTATTCATTTTCTTCCCATTGTTAGGAGTTGATTATGGGCTTCAAGTTGGAATCACTGTATCTCCAAAACAAAGAAGAATTCGAACCATGTTCATATGAACTTTCTTGTTTATCATGACTCATACTATCTCCTCCAAAAATATTGAATCTTCATCCCATTTGAAAAAATATAAGTTTGTGTTGAGGAGGCAACACTGTACATGTGACATATCTTCATTGTGCATGGAAGGCTGTCCCCCTTCTATCGGTGCATGTTCCACTGCACACCTTTTGTATTTTCTTTCAGTACTTTGCAATATTCCAGTGGTCTGATTAAAATGGGACACCCTGTACAGTATATATATACAAATCACAGCCATATTCAATGCACTAGTGGATGAGGCCTATCCCCGAAGGGAGGAGTTGATCTACTGCTCCCACGCTGACCAGACGGGTTGGGAGAGGAGAGCCGAAGCTCTCACTGTGATCGCCACTGTCTTTTATTCACAGGAGCTCCCCAATTGTCCTCACGATATATATATATATACTGTATGTATATATTGATAACAGTCTAGGTAATTTGGATATTTGCGGGGATTGATTTATTAGTTTTAACGAGAAAAGAGAGAGATAACTTATATGTATAATAGTATTTGTTAATAAATTTTATGCGTTACATAAATACATAGGAAAAGGGACGTAAGAACTTTTCGATGATTGTGAGATTCCGAACCCATCCTGGTCGCGTGTCACGAGTTACTAATAAAAGACGAACAGCAAAGAAAGATGAAAACTCAGTTAGCAAGTTAGCAGGAAGAACGTGAAAATAGGAGAAGCGATATTCGTAGAGAGTGTTCGGTGAAATTTGGGGAAGTACTCGTTCGATAGTTACCACAACAACAATATGGCCTTCCTAAAGTTTGTCCACATAGTTTGGAACCATCCTGTATACACACACTCTATTCTTAACCACAAGATTGGTGTGCTCTGTTTTCATATCTCAATAATTGGATTAGTACTTCAACGCAAACAAAAGTTATTAACATTTTTCTCGTATCAGTAAGTCAATTTATGTAATAATATTATTTTTAAATGATTAGAAATACTTTCTCAGTAACGAAACTTCCGCTGGTGTTTAATATAAAGATGGATTTTTCGCTCACATATACTGATACTTGATATTCCACCATATAAAAATGATCATTTGAAAGCGCGACCAACTTGTAAAAGACACTCTTAATTTATAACCCCCTATTCGACACAGACCTAAATGAATTAAATATTGAAAAGTACACACGAAGTTGAGGTTGCTGTGTGCGTTCGTGTTATTATTTTCCTATTAGAATACGTATACATGTCACCCAAATACACCATATAGCTTTAATAATGTATAAAATCCCTGTTAGAGAAAATGGACATAACATGTAGAAAACACTACCCCATTCCAGTTTTATAGCAGTGATATAAAATTTGAAATACATGGAAAGGTAACCTGGAATGTTATTCATTTAACATTTTATTTAGTTTTTGTAACGTGACAGTGCCAGGTGCTTTTTAGGGGTGGTGGTGTAGGGGAAAGAAAATTAGTATCTGTTGGCAGACTAAAGTATTAATGTTGCATAGATATCAACATATCAAATATAAAAAGCAAACTCAGCTTCCGAGGTATAATGGTGAGCACCAGGTGAACGTTGCGCTGGTACCTGGTCCATTGCATTTCCTGCAAGTGTGCTCGTCAAAATACGTTATTTCTCAGACCTATAAGTAGTTATACCATAGCCAGTTAAAAATGTAAATAAATAAAAAGTACTTAATAATTTTGTATATCGTAAGTTCTTAAGTAAAGTTCCAATAAAATGCTATCGTGGACTAATTCATTGGAAATTACTATGACAGATAGGCATAAAGATATGAAACGCTGCTTTAAAACATTTCCTTTCGTTTACAATATTTAAATTTATATATTTTATTGCACTTTTAAGTTAAAAGTAAGAGGTTTGCATGCAAAAGAAAATGTTGCTTTTGGAGGGCATATGCTAATAGCGACAATTTGTCAATTGACATCAGTTCTCACTCATATTCTTTGCTCTTAGTACTGATAATATTTAAGTGTTCAGTCCATTGCACACTAAAATCGTAGCTACTCTATGGCTTACGAAACTCGCAAGTTCATCGCCGTAGTAACAAATGTTCACTATCGGGATCTATCATGGGCAAGATCAAGCCAGGTTTCATCACAAACACTTACTTTTCGAAGATCCCTTTTAATATTTTCCTCCCAAATTCGTCTATGTCTTCCCGACTGTCTCTTTCTCCGGCTTTCCAAATAAGATTTAATATAATCTTCGTTTTCCTCCCATCCGAGCGTAGGCTTCCCCATCTTAGTCGTCGTGATTTCATTATTCTTACAACATTGGGTGAGTCGTACAGTCCGTGGAGTTCTTCTTTATGCAGTCTCTTCCATTTCCCATTATCCTTCATTTCACTTACATCCTAGAGCAGGAAACTGAACATTTATGGAACGAGGAGTCAATTATTTCTGACGATCTCGTTTCTAGTTTTGCATACATTTTCTGTGTTCTCAACTCTCGTATGAAATACCTCTACAAATAGTAAGTAGCTGACTAATCACAACAATAGTAAAACTTAAATAATAGAAGTGTTTACTGATAAAGCTATCAGGAGTGCCAACTGTGATAAATGAAAATGAACAACTAATTAGAAATAGATGGATATAATATTGGACCAAGAGCTGCACTTCGTGCCACCTTAAGAAAAAATGTCTAAAACAACCAATTCAGCTTGAATATTTTAACGGTACTCACATCATGAGAATGGTCATTTGTCAAACTCAGAAGGTTTTCGAGTGTCAGGATAATACCTTAATTTCTGGCACTTTCTGCCACCCTTCGGCCAGGGAGAGTTAAGTAAAATAAATATTGTGTACGCGTATAATTGACTCTTTCTTTTCTCTCTTTTCATAACATAGAAAAACTTTTTACAACTAACTACAATCTTAATATCTTCATACACATTCATTAATGTGAACTTTCAAATGGAGTCCCATCTTTCAAATGGAATCACTGAAAAGGATAGGGAAACTTGGCCAAGTATCTGAAATAACTTTCAAACAAGTTTTGATTTACTCCTAATATACATATATGGTGACAACGATTAAACTTCTGATTGGCTTCGAGTAGCCGCACACGCAAAACGCAAGTTCGAGCACAGTAGATAGTTTCTTTTTTTCGATATCCGTGGTATATTCAAATGGGGCGCATATGCCGACTGAGCGAAGTTAAGCGGAGCAAAACGTTATTCAAATATATGGGTTTAGTTAGGCACTGAACTGCTCCGCTCTGTCTCTATTTCTCTCCTCCAATTGGCTCTTTATCGAGGGCCTTATTTATAAATTTATTTCGCAAGGTAACCAGGTATCCATAATTAGTTTGGACTAACTAATAAATTTATATTTACAAATAAATTTCAATTTCGGGGGTGTCCAACCCTCATGACATTTTTCCAAGGTAAATTGGTTTCCAATGTATCATTATGTTTCCTTCTTCGAGTATCTTTTCGCCCTGGACGACAATAGTTAAGACATTCAGAGAAAACAAGATTTAAATAAAAACTAAAGGCGATGCTAGTAAAATAGATTCTTGTGAATATTTATCTGACTTATATATATGTGTATTAGAGTTGATTTTATATTAAAATGTGTTATTGTATTCCTAACAACTTGGTTTTCAAATAAAACCACATTTTAAATAAATTTTATAAAAATCTTTACTTTTGTTAAAATTGAAGCTGAAGTACAATCCACACTCTATATCGGATAGCATTTCTTTTAATGATTCATAAAAATCTTTATCGGTGTAATTGTCATCAAGACTTGTATGTATTAAATAATTTATTGTAGTCAGCTGAAGCGGCTACATTTCTTACTTAACTTTAACTAAACGAAAACCAAGATATAATGTAACGCTTTCAACAGTACCTTTCTCAAACCAACCTAAAAGCCCAACACAACAGTGTAGATATTTATAAACATTGCTTGCTAATTATTGGTTGAAATGGTGAAGGTTGATTTTTTGTTGTTCATGATGTCTATAAATATTATGTTCAGCTTTTAGGTTGAGCCTGAGAAAGGCACTGTTAGAGCGTTGAAACCGTTATATTATATCTTAATTCTTGTTGATAAATAAAAATAATAATATGCACAACCAGTTCCAAAATCAAGAAAGAAAAATCCTGCAGAAGATTTTCTGCCCAATGGAAATGCTACCAGCTTTCGCGAAAGTGCTTAAATGGGTTCTAAATAAACATAATATACCGGTAAATCATGTATAGCCAGCAGTTTCAACAGAGCAATACGGTTTCTACAAATAAAATCGACAATTTAGTAGTAACAACGGAACTCATTTAGATAATGGGAGCCAAATACATGTACGTAATTCATACCAACATCAGTAAAGCTTTTGATAAAGCATGAAATTCTGATTGACTAACTATCTGTTTTCAATTTCAGTTATTCTAGGATTAACTTCTTCCTTCTGCCTACATAACCGGAAACAAGCTGTTCTTTATAAAGAGTATCTAAAACAGTTTGACATGATTACTGGAGTATCTCAAGGGTTGAACCTTAGTCCACTATTTTTTTTAAATTTATTAATGACCTTCCACACTGCATCAATAATTCTCAGAAATTGCTATTTGCTGATGACTTAAAACATATTCAATCATAATGTCAGTGGAAGACTATAAAATTACTTAAAAAATATTTAAATACTATTTTGAAGAGGTGAGTTGTCAACAAGTTAGAAGAAGGAAAAATATTCGTAATGTCACTTATTCAATTAACTTGGAAATCTATATATACATACATATATATAAACAGCAGTCCTGACTGGCATCGCCCAGGCCAAACGGTTTAAGCTGGAAACATAAAATTTATACAGTACATAGGTTTCAAGACGTAATTTACCACTGAGGAAGGATTCTTGGAAATTCGACTTCGAAAGGGTTGTGAAATGGGGTTGCAATTATTTTAATATTCAATGCCCATATCTCGGGATCTCTTAAGTCTACAAACAATACATTTAGTATTTACACTTTCCTTTTAAAATAGTTAGACACGTGTTTCACCCTTTTTTATATTGGCCCGAGAAGGGGAGGAAGCAGGGTGTTTTTAAATATAACTATACCGACTGACATTTCAATGTTCAGGTCAAACGGCTTCAGAAGAAGAAGAACAAAAGGAATCTGTACCAATTCCTGAAATATACTGGAGCAAAGCCGCGGGCAACTGCTAGTCTAATATAATTGAAAACAGATGTAGTGTTTGACTATAAGTGAACTTTGACTCACCACATCAAAAAAGGAATAGCAAATCAAGCTGACAAAAATCTGTTTATATTTATATATTATTAGATCAACCAAGGAATTCCAAAACGACATGGCACCGAAGTCTTTATTTCACTTATTTAAGATGTACTGTAGATTGCAATATGCTTAACTTATGTGGTGTTCATACGAGTCGCCGTGGCTCAGGCGATAGAGAGTTTTCTCGCAGTGTTCCCATGCCTGGCAGTGTTCCCATGTCTCCTATCAAATTGAGTACCAGAGTGTCCTTAGTATTCCTGGGCACTTTGGGAGGTAAAGGCGATCGATCGTGGGACTGACCACCCCACCTCAGTTCGTACCGTAGGTCGAGAATATATGGAGCGCTAACTAGTGTTGTAAATAAAATAAAACGTTCGTTTTTTCTAGAGGTGGGTCTATAATAAAATTTCTCGATACCGATACTTATTTCAGACCTCCGATACTCGATACCCGATACTTTCTTGAGCAGTGTTCTACAATATAAACAATAATTATAATAATTAAATTAAATTCAAATATACAAATTTCCTATCCTTAAGTCTTTGACTTTATTAACTTATTCTATTTAAAATATTTATTAATCTTATCCACTGTTGACTACTTTCTTATACATGATAGTAGAGGTCGCCATTCTAAATGTTGCGACAGTACTGCTAACATTTTCCCCACTTTTATGAGTGAATAATAATAATAATAATAAAACGAAAAATATCAATATATTAACCTGCGCAAACAGTTAATAACGGAAAGGAATGTTATAAGTTTTTGTAAGAAACAAGAGAATTTTCTGGAGTGTCTCATTTCAGAATTGACAGAAATTGTCATGACTTCACACTTAGCTACTTGCATATGATGACAGATATAGAGTGCCAAGTAGTTGCTGCCTTCGAATTGCCAATTTAGCGTATTATATTGGTAGAATGTAGGAAAGCTAATGCGAAGGACCCAAATCGA
>JAGDQP010039322.1:0-17782 GCA_022664845.1 Lepisma saccharinum | reverse complement strand
ACCGGGAATGTATTCTTCAATGTCTCCTCTATCCAACGGTGTGCTGAAATTGCCTTTGTTGCAATTATAACAGAAGTTATGAGGCAATTAACGTCGAAAAGTATATTCTAAATGTCAGTGCGTGACGCGTGGAATCACTCCTCTATAACATGTATTTAAAATACTTGAATTATACCATACAGCTGACATACTTGAATACTTGAATTATACCATACAGTATATGGTAAAGCAAACTGATTGATACCAAACCCTAGTAAATACTCAATGGTAATTTCTGTTTTTATGTCAGACCAGTCAACTCTCACGCAAAATGCGTGAGACACACGTATTCAAACATCAACTCACGCAAAGAACCTGCAAATTCACACATTTTAAGAAAAATTGCAGAATTTAAAGCTGCTTACGCTGTAAATTGAAGTAAAAACAAAAAAAAAAGACTTTCTAGAGTGGCAACAGTGCAAGATATTGCGAGATAGCTGATGGTAGCAACTCCATAGCAGAGCTTGCTTGGTGTATAAACCAGTGTTGTCAGGTGGAAGGAAATTTCCCGGAAAACAGGAAAATCTAGGCCACATCAAGGATAAAAAGGCAGAAAGACAAAATCGAGAAATTTTGTTGAATTTTTATCACTTTTGGTTTTAATTTTTGGTAATCTTGATAGTAAATTTAGCAGGCGGGATATTTTACGAAAATCGGGAAATATTTCAGTATTTTGATGGAAATACTACGACGAAAACCTGACAACACTGATATAAATCGAAAACTCTCTGAGTTTAGAAGGGCTTTTACCGTTGGTCAGTGTACAACCTTCCAGTGAGCTTTTAAAGACTACCAAAAAAGCTACCAAGTTAAAGTGTATTGTTTCTACCTTGCCTTTAAAGGTTATTTATTTCTTGTCCATTATTATTTCTGTGCCTGTTTGTAACAACAGGCTTTTAAACTTTAAACTGTTCTACTCTCACTATAGGAAATGAATAAATATTCCTTGCAATCTAAATTTATATTCTTAAACAGAAAGTGTAACTTCTCTCCACGATACGATTATTTAAACTGTCAGTTGGATTGTTTGAATATTTTACTATAGTAAAGGACTGTATCTGTTGCACTGAACCCTTTAGTTGTTAATCGTTTCCTAAAATTTAAAAGCGCGTATTTATTTTTATAATGTGCTGCTTACTGGAACGACACCGTTTACATGGATGAAGGCTATTATTAACGAAATACGCAGCTGTTTTCGTGTTATACGTTTAGATTGAGAAATAATGAAGTATCACCGTCGATCAGCGTTTCTCAACATTTTTCATGCCACGACATTCTTTTACTATGTCTTTGGCCAGTGACCCCCCAAATTACTTTTCTTGTTTATAATAGGCGGTTTCGTTTCACTTCGTGTGTGTTGAAGCCATATATACACACACACACACACACCTCGCGACCCCCACGTTGAGAAACTGCTGTAGATGAAGTCCAAAATTTGGGGGAGGGGCAACGCAGATGGTGTTCTTGTATGCGCTGTTTCTTTTGCGTGGGTACATTACACGCTAGTAAATGCATACGTTCTCTAACACATACACATACCCACTACGCAATCCTCCGAATGTTCTGTACACTATTAATTTACGAGGTGTGATTGCGGCTTGACATGTTATTATGCAGTTGTAGTTTGTAGTAAAATGCCATCAATACTCGATGGTTAAAAACAAGGTTTTCGAGCAACCCTTCGAACACAACTCATACCTTGTTAATCTGCGTTTTAAGAGATGGCAGAAGAGGTAGGAAGTAAGAATGTGTTGATGGTATAATTTTGTTAGCTTCTACTTTATTACGTAGTAATAAATTAATTAACAAAAATAAAAAAATCTTTAAAATGCAGGCTTGTTCTTTTCTGATCTCTATGACTGCAGCAACTCTAGTCCGCTCTCTCATCAAATTTGCATAGAATAGAAGCATAAGTAAAGCTTATTTATTACGTAGAGAGTTGAAATTGGTTAAGACTTATTCATTAAATCTGTTGCTACCTTCGGAAAACAGACATATCTTCTCTGGGATTTTAATTCACAAGTACAGGTAGCAGCAGCGCTAGCGTTGCAAACAGGAATGAGGTCAGGATTTTCAGCTTGAAGTGTGTGTGCGCGTGTGTGTAAAGTTAAAATCGGGAGGGTGTAAGTAAAGTTTTGCACGGTATTTATCGATTTTTACGGTAAAAATAAAATAAAATTTGGAGGGGTGCGCTCGAAAATTTGAAATGGGTTTGGCAGAATCAGTGGTTTCAAAGTAAAAGAATAATATTTTATTACAAAAAAAAAAAAAATTGTATTATGAAAGTCGCATTTATTTAAGATGTAGGAAATAAGCTTATCCTAACGCCCTTATATTTTTAGCTATTGATAACTTCTAAATGTTATGTGGGCTTTGTGGTAGTCAAACACCGTGTGAGTGGATTTTCTCGGGGTTCTCCCGTTTACCCCCACTGTTTCCATTCTACCAATTCATATCATCACCATCCATCCGGCCTGAGCCAAAGTTGCCTACATGCCTTAAAATTAAATTCAATAACGTTTAAGTTATACGATGAAAAATAGAAGCGTGAGACTCTCATGTTAATATTACGCTCATGTTAAATAGAAAATGATACTCATCATTACTGTATCGCATAATGACAACATGAATATATTTTTTTCTATACCATGAGCGTCTGACGTGTTTACTTTTAGTCATATAACTTATCAATAGCTGAAAATACCCCGGTTTATGACCGGGATTACGCCCTGTTCAGACGCCAGACATAGAGCAAGCCCTCTGAAGAACTTCCCTCGTACGCCGAAAGGGGCGTGTTCGGAGTGGAATGGACAGTTGGGGCCAAAGCACTTTCTCGGTAAGTGAAAAAACACTACCGCGGTAGATGACAGCACGCTATGCCTCCCACCTTTTGCGACTGAAGATACCAAATTGCCTTCCAGGGAAGCAACTACCTGACGAAGCCCGTTTGGATCGGATAAAAAAGACTTACTACTCCCAACAAACAATGTGCTTGAAACACGATTTCGACTCCAGACGATGCCTACTACAATCGAAATTGTAAATTTAATATCGTTCTACCCGGCAAAGCCGATTTAAGACCCGTGCTGGAAGAGATATGATATTAGTACACAATATAAACAACACTATATGAAAAATTGTCTTATGTAACCTAAAGTTATCAATAGATGATTCTACAATAACGTTATCGAAAAACCCAATATTAAGAATATTACACAGTTTTATTTCTTGATGTTATCTTATACAGCAAAACACTTGAACTGATATACAGCACGATACGTGAATATCAACTTTGAATGTATTATAGATATGGTGCAATTTATCCTTATCAGTTTATCAATCCTTAACACAACTTTGTTTCTTTCTCAACAGGCAAAATCACCGTTTGCACAGAAAATACAAATTATGCACCAATTATAGAAAGTTTCTTCAAGCAATTAATACGATAACAGGTCAACATCAATGTATCAGCAAACTTTAAGCTTTGAAGTCTATGATCATGCACATGAAAACGGATAAACAATACTTGATTTTAATTATTATTATTATTATTATTATTATTTATTTATTTATTTTTGATTGTTTGGATCCATAATTCCCCTAACTTCACTTCCACTACTTGTCGCATGCACCAGATTACTCATTAAGCGTAATGCAATTCTTGATAGCGGAGTTCCCTACATTCAAAGACAATAACGAGATTAATTCTATGCAACTGCGACCCTTAGCAACAACTTCCAAGAGCAAAAGACGCTTCAAACGAAAGAGAAATGTCCATAGTGAAGGAGAAAAATGACAATGGAACAACATCCAAACTTACTTAGACCTCCGCTTATAAAGTTTTGGAGATTTAACTCATGCATAAAGAGTACTTGAATCATACACAATGCCCTTTTAAAACCTAAGTCTATTTATACTTTGGGGTTAGGTCACACCTCGTTTGTTTACACCCCAATCCAGAAGTTATGTATTTTTAGTTTTGATTGGAATTATTTTTACTACGTCATAGCTTTCCTGCCACAAAATTACTCTCAAAGTCGATGACATTAACAGAATTTTCTGTGTGTACTTGGCATAACGCTCCATTCTCATTCTCAAGAATCACTGCAAGATGACATTTATAAACTTATTATTTCTGCAAATTATTATTTGTTCCTATTCATACGTTTTATTACCTGTTTGCGTACACACCGTTACTTTCATATTTCCATAACATTTTTCACATCGTACAGATGCCTGACGAATGACTACCACCCCATCAAAAATACTAATTGGCGTGATATTATCAATTCTCACAAACTTTTTATTCCCTTCGCTGACAGGTTACAATGGGCCTATCTTAATATACAACACTGAATGAACCAGCATAGATGGAAATACGTACGGATCGCTACAAGATACGCACTACTGACCGGCCTTGGGGCAATATAAACTTATTCATGTGATACACTGCCTCACTTAATAAATAACACTGAAAAACAAAAATAAATTTTCGGCGGATATCTGAGTATCCAACACGCGTTCTAAGACAATCCAAGCATGCTGATTTCAAATATGAAAACCGTTTATCTCTATCACCAAACGTTTTTGAGATATAGGTGTATCATCATCTATAAATCTTTAATATTGTATCAAGGCAAATAACTAACAAACTGGAGTTTCATTAGAACACTAATTGCTACCTGCAGTACATAAAAACATGGCTTTACCTAAATAAATATTGTAAATACGCCACATGTAACCTAAATATATTGTAACAGTCTTTTAAAGGTATTATACACATACAATATACAAATACACACATATAATATAGATATAAAATACATACATACTGAATGCACGTTTTTAGTTTATGGTTTGAATTTCTTAGCTTTAGACTTGCGCTTGTGCTGAGCATTTGGCATGTCCCGCTGAAGTGTCCAGCAGTAGTCAGCTAGCATCGCTGCACTCCATCGACCCTGGTAGGGTGACTCCATCACCGAGATGTCCTAATAGAATCGTTCTCCATGTTCATCGCTGACTGAACCTAGGTTCTCGGGGAAAAAGTCAAGGTGTGAGTCGAGGAGATTAATTTTGAGAGACATGTTGCAACCAAGCTGTTTATACGCACCAATACACTTCTGCACAACATTGACATATCCATCGGATTTATAATTTCCAAGGAAATTTGCTACGACTGACTTGAATGCCACCCATGCATCTCTTTCAGTATCACTTAGCAAGTCTTGGAAGTTGCTGTCAGCCATGATCTTCCTAATTTGTGCACCTATGAACACACTTTCTTTTACTTTCGCATAACTTAACTCCGAAAAATGGCTTCACAGGTGCTGAAAAGCATCTGATTCGGTGTTTAGTGCCTTCACGAAATTTTTCATGAGCCCCAGTTTTATGTGGAGCGGTGGCACGATAATCTTGTCACGCTTAACCAACGGCGCACGAAGAACGTTTTTACTTCCTGGCTGTATTCTATCTCTGATCGGCTAATTCATCTTTATATAATGATGCTGCCTATCTCTGCTATCACACTCGCAGATGAAACAGCAGTACTTGGTGAACCCTGTCTGCATTCCCATGAGAATTGTGATTACTTTTAAATCACCACAGATTCGCCAATTGTACTCGTTATAGCGTATTTTTTCAAGAATTAGCGACATTGTTTCGTATGTCTCTTTTAAGTGTGCAGAATATCCAACGCATACCTATTTCCATTATGTAACAACACTGCATTCAAACTTGTCTTTGAAAAGTCTATGAACAGTCGCCATTCTTCAATGCTGTGTTCCACCCCTAGACTTGACATAAGACCTTTAACGTCCGTACAGTAGCAAATATTGTCACTCACTGTGAAGAACTTCTCGAGTTCCTTTTGTCTACCGAAAGTGATAAGTCACAGTACCCGGTGCAAGCAAACCACATTCTTTAAGACGTGAACCGAGCAGTTCAGCTTGGCCTTTTTGTTGGTGCCAGGTCCCGTACAAGGTCCAGAAGTTCTTCATTATTCAACAAAGGAATAGCTTCTTCAGGTTGGTAGTCAGTCTGAATCGTTACTAGAAGATGAAAGAGAACTTTCCCCTTGCATTTCTTCTTCAACTGTGTATTCTTCAGGTGCTGTTGGTATTGGCAAAGTGATGGGGTCATGTGGAATTGGTTTGGAAATTGAGGTAACGTCTGGATACCTTACATATGCACGAGTTTTGTAGGAGAATCCAGTGACGTTTGCCAAACTGAAATAACAGTCCGTGATGTGGTCTTTTGACTTCTAAAAACGTTTTTAGAAACCTAGATTTCCTGGAATTAAAAATGACCACCTGCGTGGCTTGTATACTCACGTTATCCAACAACAAAATGAATGTGAAATGTTCTAAAATATAGCAACACATTTTGATACTATTCATATATAGGAAATATGAAACTCTGCTCTTATTCCATCTAAAAGCATGCTTTAACATAGGATGACAACATTGCCTAAGAAAACTCTTTACTGATCTGCTTTTTTTCACCTAAGTATAGCACAAATTGTGTTTTTAACTTCTTGCAACTTTCTTTCACGTTTCAGCCATTCTACATTTACATAGCACTTCTTCTTGTACTCCTAAATTTTAAGTTAAAAGGGGCAGCAGAATTACAAGAAGTTAAAAACTGGATTTGGGGTAGATTTGCAGTGTTGCCTCCTTAGTGGTTTTTCCCACTACATCTTGTGGATTTGGGATATACTTTAGTGGGGATATATTTACTAGTTTCACATCATTTACGTATGCGTTAGTGGGATGTCTCAATACAGCTAGTGGGAAAACTATATTTCTTTACAACATACAATACAGAAAACAGAAATTTAGTGCTTTTTTACCAGCGCTTGGTTGTTTCTTTTGTAATAAATTGGCAAGTGTAAGACTTGGATGAAAAAGTGTGACCCAATTCTTACAAGAACAATGACAAATTTCCGACAAAGAAGCAATCACAATGACGTTATAAAGACAGTTGTTTTTCTGCTGTATAGCTCCAGATTTTGTTTGAACTTTTGTGCACTGGCAGTAAAATAAGAAGAAACATTTTACAGTGTGGTACGTACCTTTACGACATCTCTAGTAGTATTCAATTTTCACGGGATATAAATTCACTTCTGACTTAAGTTCGTTACCAAGACTGTGGCTACTGTTGCCAGCACAGTAGTTTAAATTTCCGTAGTTCCACTTCAAGCTGGTACACAAAGAAATGAAATAGATACTGGCGTTTATCTTTTGTTAAATCACCAATGTTGCCTAAATCACCAAGCTTGCCTCTGCATTAATCAGCGCATAAGCTCACATATCTGTGCACGGCCGGTTGGAATTTTAAAATGGGTGTAGCGTGAAATATAAAAGTTGGGCGATATCTTAAAGACCTGAGGTGATAGAGCAAAACGGTTTTCAGATTTCAATTCCGTATGACAAATTACAGTAGAAAAAGTAAATATAATGTCAGATATCTACAGCTCGTTTTTCAGTGTAATCGATCAGTTTCTTTTAACAGAAATATGTTTTCAAAAATTGACAACTTGGGTTCCGGTTATAAATGTTTTCTCGAGAAACTTCAAATCTGCGTTTGGTCTCTACACATTGACGAGAAGATTCCTATGCGAAGTAGAGAGAACTGAATGTATGATTTTTAATGCGTCAATAATCTTCTTCCACGGTATCATTAATTATGTGCACACAGAAGCTAACCTAGTACTGGGACTTGCGATAAACTTCCATGAGCTTGTACGAACTATTATACGCATTATATTTTATGTTTCGGATGACACCTTTCTATAATGGCAACACTACGCTATACGTGCAAAAGTAATAGGTCCCGCAGAATTAATGATGCAAATAATATACAGCACGTCACTGTCAATATCCATTAGAGATACATCAACGAACTTAAACCTCTCCTTTGACTATGTTTATCAACAAGCGAATGATTCATGGGAGATCACTAGTATATGCCAGGTGCAGATAACTGACCCTCCTTCAAACATAGTATCATGTATGACAGCCTTGTACATTAAAAACTGGAACTATTCAATGTTCAAGATGGTGTTTACTTATAGTCTAGAGTACTTACTGCGTATACGAGATCAATAATTACGTTCAAAGTCTGCCGTGTCCTCGGTATGTTCGGTAGCAATTATAATTGAACACTTAATTTTCGAAAGAAACCTGGTTGCATACTTTTTCCTCTCCCGAAGTTAAAACAGGGATCAACATTTCCTTACTATGATTGTTCCATCCTTTTTGACACAACAACAATGTTTCACTTATCTCGTAGTGCGAGGATTTCATCACTGACCCGGAATCCAGGCCACGTGCTTTCTTGACAGCCTTCCTACAAACTTAGTGGAAGCAATTTGTCAGCAATGATTTTTACTTTCCTTCACGCCAGATATTACCAGGACGCCTTCTCCTGCTAAATTAAGTTATGACACACAGTTATTTGTACGAATATATAAGCATATTAGAACCCTAGTATGTTGTAACGCGATCTTCCTTCCATACATTCTGACGTCACACCTCCTGACTCTCTGCTACGCACTTCCGGTTTAGTTTTTATGTATAATCATACAGCAAGGCCAAGATGACGTCACACTACAACATTATTTACTTCTTTTATCTTAATAAATGACAGACCTAAATATTATTATTTACAATAATAATAGTTAACTTTTCACTCAGTGGTGTAGCTACATATATTTGGGTCGGGAGAACCCGACCACGTGACGTGACCGTCACAAGTTGGTACAGCAATATCTTATTAATCGATCCCAGAAGTCGTTCATCCTGAATTTGATTTTTTTTTCATTCAGAGTTTTTGTTTCAGTCACATTTCACGATGATACCTCTAAACTAGGCCCTTGCTGTCTTCGTTTGAAGATCTTATATCCTGCCGTATCTCGGCCTCAACTAAAAGTTCCCTAAAGACCATAAAACAAATTCAAATTCAAATACTCTCATTACGTCATTGCCACGATTATGTAACCGAGAATCGTAATTTGAGATGATATCGTAACTTCTACTTCTTGTGTGTGTTTTTGAAATCAGGTTACACACGTAGCAGTTGATTATTGAGTTGCATAAACACCTGCATTCCACATAACAGGACAAAGGATGAATATCTTTCTACTTGTACGTAAACGTTTGATATATAAAAGAGGAAGAAAAGTGACCATGTAAGAATGATAACAAACAAAGAAACAGAATAGAACAAGAAAGGACTTTACAAGAACAAGAAAAGTAACCAAATGACTACAATGATAGACATTCTCTGTAGACAAACAACCCGGGGAAGCTTTAAGATATCAAGAGCAATGCTGTCGAATTAAATACATTTTTAACGTGTTGAGGTTTTTGTGTTTTACTTAGAAATTCATTTCAGTTCGTTACGCAAGAAAACAATAACGAAAGTATTTCCTCAAGTACCGGTAGTTTACTTAGCTTGAAACAAGAGAAATATTCTGCATCTCATAACACATTAAATTTCTGCCCTCTTTTGACAGAAACAAGAAAAAGTTCTTTTCCGGATAGTTAAACATGTAAACTTTGCTTGGAATTTCATTTAAGTTCTTCCAACTGTCTATTTCTGCAAATGTAAACAATTCTATCACAGGAAAAAGTGGTATTTTCCAGTTTAAACTAAATTAAACAACCTTTATTATTTACGCGTAGTTGTATAGTCCTCCTGTGAAGAAAAATATAGTTGTATTTTGTACTTTTCGTCTTTTTGTCTGAGCTGTTCTTAGTTGCGAGCTCAAGATAATCTAAGTTATTTAAAAACTTACTATGGTCACAATTATCAAGATTCTAGAAGTAAGGGATATAATAATGATATATAGATAACTAGAATTTCTACTTCTGTGGTGCAGAGTTTCTTGGTTAATTGTGAAAGCAAAAAAGTAATAGCAATGATGTTATTGTAGAGAAAACTGGCGACACTGAAGCATATTTAAGTGGTTACGGGAGACTGTCCAACCTATACAAAACTCTCCTCGTGTGAGTAAAGAGCCTCACTGAATTTGTTTTTAAGGACAAGAATATACAATTATGAAGTTAGACGATCATTAGTTTTCAACGAACTTTCATGCGTATATTTTTGTGAAATGTAAAAGATAAACCCATCTCTAAATCAACTTTGACTTCTTGGGTTAGTGCTGAAAGTATTGCCAGATATCCTGCACATAGATTGTACATATGGGTTCATAAAATATGACCGAAGAAGACGTTTCTTACTCCAAAGAATAACAAAATCTACCAACACACACACACACAAAATACATTATATATATGAAAGTACAATATATTTGAATTATCATTGGTTAAGTTGGCGGCGATGCACACCGATGCAAACTTTGTCATTACCTAAACGCATACTTGAGAAAATATTGCATGTTGCACTCTCTCAATATATGAATGAATGAAATCATACATTTGAAATACTGTATTTATATATATAGGCACTAATCCTTTTGTAAGTACCCAATCAAATACATGTATTATTTCGTTTAAGGTAAACTAACGCTATTTTGTAGCGATCTGCATTATTAATTGATCTAAGTGCTACAGAAATAACATGTACGTATGTTCACAAAGAGAATTCTTAATTTGAGAATTTCACTTGCTTTCTCTCCCATTTTTATCTGTCTCCCTTTTTTCCCCCTTTCCTTTTAAAATGGCTGGACGATTGGGACATATTCCGACAACTCTCGAAATGGATGCCGGGGAAAACCTGAGTAATCAAAGCATTTACGAGGCCGTAATTGAACTGCCCGCTAAACGAGCTAACTAAACTCAGCAATTAACAAACCCTAGAGACCTTTACCGGGAGATAATACCGAAATAAGTAACTTGACTCATTTTATTTCATCTATATTTGTTCCGGCAAACAAGCTTTGATTACGAAGTGTATACATTATATATGAGTAAACACGTGTATATTTCTTTTTTTTTCTTTTTTGTTGTTGGTCACAATATTTTGACTTAAAACTAGGTTATGTTCTATGGAAAGGTCCTTGGTTGTCACTTCCGGGATGTTTTAATGATTATTAATCTTCTCTCATCTAACTTCAGCATTAATATACTTATTTCATACCTTTTCTACACTTCCGTCCTGAAATTTCTTTTAGTTTTGTGCTTTAACAAGTGTAAGTTATGTGTTCAACAAATGTAAGATTTTTTCTGAAGGCTAATTTTAACGTTACGCATGCAATTTGTTCTTCACGACAATGTTTGTAATTTGTATTTCTTTCGTCACGAAACCCCAAGACCATAATCCCTAACAAATACAAGTATGCTATGAGAAATATCGGCACGAGTATTTCATCAGTATATCAACTGACAAGGAAAAATATAGATTTACTGTTGAACATGTCCGTTTATAGAACAATGATTGAAATTTTAATACAGGAAACGGCACGGTAAGTTGTCTAACAGAAGTTTCAACTGAAGCCGTAACTAGTGTAACGAAAGTTTAATGAAACTGTCTCGATCCAGAGATGAGCACCAAAAGAAGAATATTCCTCACCACTGAGAACCTCCCAGAATTCCCAGAATGTCTAAGGTCCTCAAGACTACATTAAATCTAATGCAAATTGGGTATCGTTGCACTTGATGAACATTTAATTTATATTTGTTTTAACTCGAAGTATCTTGATCTGTACGTAATGCATTTAGCCTCGATTTCGAACGTAATCGGTACACAACTGACTAAAACTTATAATATGAATCTTAACATGACTTTCTACTGATGATATCACTTCTGGGGTGGATGTATCATAACCCAAAAATTAATGTAACCTTAAGGGAAGAGATTTTGGAGACGGTTGCATAACTTAAAATTGAATGTAACACAAACGGAAACATGTGACTCTACAGGGTAATACTAAAGTATCAAGTATAATTTGCGACACCAATGGTTCACCGGCAGAAAACCAATGACAGAACAGCGGCGGGAGGATGGGGGAGGGGATAATTTAAACAATTGGGTTTCATCTTTGCTTTTATTTCCAACAAGAGCACGTTTCCTCTTAATGACTGCGGATGCCGTTTCCACTGAGTTTCAATTACCATGCTACAGTATTCCACTAAGTTATACATAGAAATAAAAGCAAGCGGTATTCACTTAAAAAATCTTCCATGTAGCAGTTTATTCGGAGAACCGTTACAACTAACACCCCTTGGTGCTATAGGACTAAAATATTCAGATAGCAAGATCTGGCTCAAATTCTGGTTTCTGAAGGCTGATAATTGCGTGGCTTCTATTTTCTGATGTGTACGATGATTCATCAACGGTGTGTTGCCAAACTAAATAGGTTTAGAAATACAGACATAAAAAAAAATTGCGAGCTGTCAAGAACAACTTTCACATACAGTTCCAGGAATGTACGAAGTTAATTATCAACGCTGAAAGGCATACGTAGATCAAAGTACGGATTGAGAGAAAGAAAACTAAATGACAAATTCAATTAACAAACACTGTTAGAGAAAATATATTAAATGTTTAAACAAAAGAAGATAGCTCTATCAAAATACAGATATTTTACACTTTTTTCACAGTTCGTTACTAATTTATGTTAGTTTTGCGCTCAGCAAGTGTAATTAATGTGTATTAGAAGTGTAGGAAGTTTGTGAAGGTGAGTTTCAACGATTCTTCTTAAGTGAGTTTTTCTTCTTGTTGCCATTTTATTCACAATATATTCTGATTATACCTTGGCTCATTCATTTCACATCTAACTTTATCAATATACAGCGAGAACAGTGACGTATGTAGTATGTTGTTCATGAGCTGGAGCGTTATCGTAACCAAAGCGCATAACTGCAGCCGTTTTCTGACAATGTTTTCTTCCAATCCTGGAAGAAACATCGTTTTCAAAATATCTTGATAGGTTGCAGCCGTCACTGGTGTGCCTTTAGGAAATGTTACACCCTTACCCAACCTTAAGGAATGGCTGCATCTGTTGAAACAGCTTTCATGACTCAATTTGCTTTCATTACTTAAAAAAAAAGTATATCTTAATTTTTCAATGCACCTCGTATAAACATAAGCATTGCCCGAACACTTTAACTGTGTTTTTTACAGTTTGGAGTCATTTAACAAAAACTTTTGAACACTTTAAAAGTATAATAAACATTTAAACAAACTGGTTTCTGATAAGTAGGAGTGTATCAGATTTAACTTTGCTAGCATAGGTAAAACAAATAATGTTGGGCGGGTTCGAAGATATTGAATGCTGGATATTGAATATAGAATTCCTGTATATTGTACAGACAGCAACAAAAGTACTTTTCCTATGGTAAAATTTATTTGTAACTAACTTTGAATTAGGTTGACAGACTTACGTTCTGTTGTCCGTAACTTACAAACAATTATGTTGACTATAATTTACTGAAATTGGTCCACTCGTTTCAAAATTATTCTTAAAAGAAATTTTACCAAAGGTTAAGAACTTTTGTCCTTAACTATACAACAACATATATATTTTTTGCATTATAAATAGAATGAAAATTATCACAACGCTAAATAATCAATGAAAATCATTCAAGTCTGTGGTATACGTAGGATTTTCTCTCTCCAATGTATGTATGTACGAGCATTTATTTTTAAATTGTTCTTTGTTTTAAGTGAACATTTGTGTAGTTTTGTTCTTCATATTTGTAGAAATTAAGTTAAATAAATAAACACAAGATGGAAAAAGGATGGGCTCATTAGTTGAAATCAATTGTAGTAATGTAAATACAGAATTAGAGGAAACAAATTTGTTAATTACCTTCACAAATTTACAGGAAAAAGAAGGTTGTCGTAACATGTCTGCTAACCTTCGTTGGAATTAGTACTTGTATGTATTTACGCACCTGTCCTGTATATACTTCAGCAAAACTATATGAAATCATAATAAAAAGAAATTATATTCATTTTTCTGGCTTCAAAAAGAGTAGAAACGAAAATATACTGTACAACTCTCTGCTCTTGTATGATTCATGGTACGGTCAGGTACAAACTTTTACTCGTGGAATATGTTCGACAAATCGATATACGAAGCGGCTATTCCACAGAATACGACCAAATTTATTCATCCTTTAAATGCGTCTTTTTTTTATGAATGGAAGTTCATTGCACGTAATATTTTGTAATTTATGTACGAAGTGAAACTTCTAATAAAAAAGAGGAGGGACAGAAATTTCCATCCATAAGCCAATGGACCATATTTTCATCACACACACAGAGCATTGCTCTATCGATACTAAGCTTTTGCGCTTTCATATCAAAGGAAAACTCTCATGTCTTTGACTTTCAAATCTTATTGCAAAGTAAAGCAAAGGCGAATGAAATGCATAGAGAATTCGCAACATTAAAATTGCCTCTTATAATTCCTGTCTAATATGTTACACGGAAAACTCAGTCGGATTAGCGTATAGTATCGGTTATATTAATAGCTTAATTACCCTATTATCAATAGGATGGATAGTATCGACGGTGTTATCAACCGGTTATAAAGTTTTATCAAAAAACAAACAAACAAAAAACACTGCGTCTGATTATTATTGAATACGTGGCAGCGACGAAAAACGCCATAATTTTGTAAAACATGAGTTATCCATAGTTGGCAACACTGCATTTTTGCCTCATTTTTCATACAAGTAACAGAGTGCTATTGGACAAATGAAACTTTCCATCAGGTTGTTTACCCAATGACAACACATCCAACATAGCATAACAAGTTTGATTTTCAGTTGATTTTTGCTTGTGTAGTTACGATTGATGTAAGTTTGAAATTGAGTGTAACAAATTGCAAATGTGACTCAATTTGGAAGCAGACGGTTGTGTTTATATTATATTTGGTCGCTAATATCAAGGCCGGCCAGTTTCACTTTTGTTGTAATAAACTTGATATGGCAAGCTTCATGCAAGCATATAGGGTAAACTTCGTGATATCAAGGATTATGACTGAACTAACACCAACTAAGACTGAATGACGTCTGCTCTGTAACCGTTGTCGATGCAAATCCTTTTCACCACATTCCGATATACCTGTCATCTCTTGAGCACCGATGTAACTCTATTCATAATGTATACTTTACTGTGAAGAATAATATGTCTCGTATCACGAAATAAGGTATATCACGAAGTTAGGTAAGTTTACCCTACACGTTACATGGCAAGCTTAAAACAAGTCTGAATCAAGCTTGTTGTACTGAATTTCTATTTCTCTGTAAATGATTGACATGTGTATGAAGTGCCAGGGATACCTCTGTATTTTATCTACGTATAAACATACGTAAACACGTGATCGTGTCATGTAATACTTACTTATTGCTGAACCCATTTACCTTATAAGGAACTGTCTTTTCGTGCCTACAACCATTTCTTGATTATTATCTAAATCATTTAGTAAAAATATTTAAAACCTTTACACACTCAGACGTTTAACCTTTCATATCTTTCTAGACAACTCATTTCATCTAGTAAGCATTAAAGTCGAGGACATTATTCATTATCTTCAAATACTTGTTCTCACTGACAATTATTCAAACCTAAGTTCGATATCCAGAATAAGATGCTATCAACTTCGTTTTCCTAGCTTTTTCTTTGTTTTAAAATGTAGCATGATTAGTATAGTAAAATAGTGAGCCAATAAGGAAAAGTAGTTTGGAAGGCTAATTCGTTTTTCAATACGTTATTTAGATGTCCTTCTCACATTTTAACTGAAATACCAGAACATCACACTTGGGAAACAGTGCTAAATGGCCAAAAATGTCAGCCATCTTGATATATTTTTTTAAAACATTGTTTCCCATTCGAATGGCGGGTCACAGTGACGAGAAGTTTGCGCTAATAAATACTTTTATTAGATGCTCTTTTGACTACTGACTAAAATTATCCTAAATGTAACTTGGGAAACATAGCTAAATGGCCAAACTGTCCGCTATCTTGAATTTTCAAAAATCTTTCTACTCGAATGGCTTGGGCCTCATATCAATTTATCTACGAGAACGCATTTTTTTTTTAAATTAAAAATATTAAGCCATTAAATACAATGTTCTCGTTACCTTTCATGAGTAGTTGAAAAATATTAAATACGCTGTGGCTACGCACACGTCCGACTTTCGCTGTAGACAGTGCTAATTTACCAGTGAAACTTTAGGAACAGGAATAGGAAATGAAGTCATCAATGGATTTTGATTAGTACTTCACGCCTGCTCCGGTGGAGGATACAGTAACATAGCTTTAAGCCGCTAGACCGACAATGACAGACATTTTATTTCAGTAATACTTCCAATATTCAGAATGTCCGATTTGTAGCTCTCTATTTTACGGCATTTTTGTACTATGCCTACATGCAGTTCACAGGACTTAATATTTTGCTCGGATATCAAAGATACTTATAGGTCAGAAATAAATTTAAATAATCAAACATATTTTGCTAGGATGTTTACTACTTTCGACATTTTCACGTACGACATCCATAATAATATGCAATTGTGATCAACAAGTCGGTTTAGTTAACGTGGTTTAATTTATGAAGGTTAGCTAAGGGTACGTGAGGCTATGTAATTCCGCTAGGATATGCGAGTTACTTTTAGACCAGCGTTTCTCAACCTTTTCATCCCGCGACCCCCTTTCATCTTGTCTTATAGCCGGCGACCCATAATTATTTTATTTTGTGTTTATTAGCCTTCTATTTCGGAACATGAAAGTTTATTTCCTGTATTTTAAAATAAATATTCTAATTATATTATCCAAAAACTATTCAACAAACTACATTATCTTTAGTATTGATAAAAACAGCAAGCAAAATACAATACATTCTAAGAAATTAATTAGTTTCAGCCTACAAAAGCCTTTTTAAATTTATATTTCTACCTTTCTTCGCGACCCCCTTGCACACGTAGCGCGACCAACCTGGGGATCGCGACCCAAGATTGAGAAACTCTGTTTTAGACAACGAGATTTCTTTACACGTTATACTGGGTGTGGACTCTATAAATAATGCACGGCTGAGTGGTATAACATTTGCTACCGACAGTGTGATCAAGGGGTCCCAATTTTGAGTCCCGGTGGAGACACAAGTGATTTGGAACCCACCTTGCACTGTAGATCCCCTTAGAACCGTCATCATTCGATGGAAGGCAATGTCAAACTACCATTGGTTTACTATGCCCAGAGACCGTCGGCTGACCTGACTCCCGGCAGAATACCTACCAGCCGTAGCTCAATTGGTAAAGCGGTGCTGGGTTCCATCCCGGCTGTGTCATCCTGACAGATTTTTCCTTCGTTACACCATTCTAATGCGGGAATAATACCTTGAAAGCTAGACCTTGACTGACTTCCTTGCTACCTACTCTTCCCATTTCTTTCCCGGATTAAGCCAAAGTTACCTAAAGGCTATAAACAAAAATTCAAATCCAGCATGTGTGAACGAGTTGTAAACGGTGTGCAATTAAAGTTATGCACGCGGGTTATTAGCGGCCGCGGTGGCTCACTAATAGAATATTCACCTCTGTCGTGGGGGGTCGTCGGTTCGATCTCGGCTTATACCACGTAGACTTTGTGGTGGACAAATAACGCGTGTGTGAGTTTTCTACGAGATGTCACGTTTCCTCCCACTTTCTTCATTCCAGCAATTCTCTCATCATCATCCATTTGACCTGATTCAAAGTTACCTAAAGGCCTTAACATAAAATTCAATTTAGTGCACGCGGATTCGGGCCATTACTTCTCCACCGAAGTCGAG
>JAGDQP010039321.1:5318-17783 GCA_022664845.1 Lepisma saccharinum | reverse complement strand
CAGCCTCTTTCTCAATCTTCGTTCCTTCTAGTCATCGCCTCCTTGTTTCATCATTTCAATTTGTGCAATTAGTTGTATATCAGATAGTTAGAATTCTTTGTGTTCTGCTTTACCTTGTATGAAGAAACTCTTCCGCGTATGAGTGTGTGACATATTGACAATTCTGCAGTTTTGGGAATGAAAAGAACCGCTAGGAAGTGTTTTGTGACGTCAGGCAGACCAATGTTTATCTGTGTTGTATATTTTGAACCGGTTTCAGGTATGATTTGTATGATAACCTATTTGCATGCATTGAATCCACTTGTCCGCAAGGCAGTCCTATTCTCCTCATTGGTGATTTCAATTTACCGGTTTAACCGGTAACGAATTTGATTTTGAGCAAAGCACATCTTTAAAGTGTAGAAATTTATATAATTTTATAAATTTTTATGATTTGAGATCATTCAACAATGTTGCCAATAATAATAATCGCACACTAGATCTAGTTCTGTCAAATCTTGAAAATGTTGAAGTTAATAGAGAATTGATACCGTTGGTACCGGAAGGTATCCATCACCCAGCTATAATAATAGAAATAGTTAACAGAAGGCTCAAGAAAGAAAAGCAGATAAGTAACACTTTATTATTATAATTTTAGGAAGGCAAATTTTCTGATGTTGTATCAGGAACTACAAGCTATTGATTTAGAATTCTTACAAGTGTATCGGAATGTTAATAACTTAGTGAGTAAATTCTATGATATTGTCTATGAAATATTTGATAGGTGTGTACCCCGTAAAATAAGTACTGTTTCAAAGTATCCGCGTTGGTTCACCAAAGATATTATTAGAAAACTTAAGGTCACGGCATATTATCATAAACAATCCAGGGTCAAAACCATTAACTCAATACCTTTCTATCAAGAATTTGCTCGATTACGTAGGGAAATTAAGAAAGACATTATAATTGCCTATAATAGTTTTATAATTAATTCTGAAAATAATATTAATATCAACTCGAGCGAACTATTGAATCTTATCAAAATTAAAAGAATCACCTACAGCCAAATGTAATAAAATTTGTAGGTCAGGAGCTGTCTAGGAATGATGAGATAGGGAATCCATTCCCTCAGTATTTTCAATTGGTATTTCTATCCTCCTCTCACACATGTAATAATGTTAATGGTGATGCTGTTAGTAATAGAAATGATGAAGTAGGTACACTGTGCATTGACCAAATTCAACTAAAGGAAGTTGAAAACGCTATCAGAAATTTAAAATCGAAAACGACAGTTCGTTCTGATGGCATACCCTCATACGTAGTTAAGGGATGTGTTGATATATTTAAATATCCCTATTGATAGCATTTAACTTATTCCTAAAAACATGTACTTTCCCTGACAAATGGAAATCTGCCCTGATTTGTCCTATCCCAAAATCTAATAATAGTAGAGACATTAATGACTTCAAGCCAATTGCATTATTACCAGCTTTTGCAAAATTATATGAACAGATCTTATACAAGAGAATTAGTGATCATATTCAACCAGTTATTTCAACTAAGCAGCATAGCTTTGTTTCTCAGAAATCCACGGTAACAAACTTAGCACTTGTTACAGACTACATAGCAAATTCGATGGAGGAAGGCAAGCAAGTTGGTGTGATTTATATTGACTTTGAGAAAGGATTTGACAGGGTTAATCACAATATATTACTGGAAAAAATAAATCACTATCACTTCTCACCCACTGTGATTAAGCTCCTCTATTCGTACTTAATAAATCGCAAGCGATCAGTTGTCTGTAAAGAATACAAATCATATGAATATTCTGCACTCTCAGGAGTTCCTCAAGGTTCGAACCTAGGACCTTTGTTATTCCTCTTATTTGTTAATGACCTTCTTGATTGTGTGCCTGGTAATGAAAAATTGTTATTTGCAGATGACTTAAAAATATATACAAAAGTCAACTCTATCGGAGACTGCATAAGACATCAGCAAAGCTTAGATAATATTGCAAACTGGTTTGCTATTAATCAACTTGGAGTCAACAAAATTACATGTAAAGTATTATCATTTAATAGAAATAAAACCACTCATCAATTTGATTATTGCATTAATAAAATTGTACTAAACAGACCTACTGTAGTTAAGGATTTTGGTGTCAGTTTTTACTCGAAATTGACTTTTAACAAACATGTTACAAATATAACAAATGAAGCCTTGAAGTTACTGGGATTCGTAATTAGGACGGGAAGAGAATTCAACAACATATCAACATTGGAAAAAATTACTATGCTTATGTTCGCTCCAAAGTAGAATATGCTTCTTCTATTTGGAATCCAGATCAATTGAAACATTGCCAACAATTAGGGAAAATCCAATCAAAATTTCTTAAATTCCTGACTTTTAAAGAAACTCGAATCTATCCTGCTTATGATAGTTACAACGCAGTCATTAAAAACTTTAATATTCAGAGCTTAGAACAAAGGCGCAACATTGCTGATGTGTTATTTCTTAAAAAAATTGTTCAAAATAAGTTAGATTGTATGGATTTAGTTTCGACATTACAGTTTTGTGTCCCATCATCTAAAACTCGCGTTAATAATACTGGTCTCTTTCACTATAAAAAGGCAAGAACCAATATCTTGATGAGGTTACCATTCTGGAGAATTTGTACTATATATAACAAAATCTGTACAGTTCACAATAATCTGGACGTATGCTATATGTCGCCTAAAGAATTTAGAGATGGCATTGTCAATAAAGTCGGTACAATTACTTTGTAAAGCTCAACACTATAATTAGGCCATTGCCTGTTGTGTTGTCAATAAATAAATAAAATAGAAAGTGAGGAGGTCATGAAGGGTTGGAGGGTGCTGGCAAGAACATTCGGTGGCTAGACTTGATACTCCAAACATCATCCAATATTCGTTCTCATTATCAATAATTATATTCTTGAATTGAGTGCTACTCTGGCCATAGAAGATTTTAGCGTGGGTCATGTATTGTTTTTAAAACAGGACTAGGATGTCTCCTTGCACGTAATAGACTGAGGTTCGATCCAGAACTCTGATCCTTCGCTGGTTGGCTTGGTAGTTGGAACATCGCTTGTGTGGTAAATGGAATGGAATGAAAAAGCACATATTATCTTTATATCGTAGCCCATGATCCATGATCCTGAAATTAGGTGTTATTTCGCTATCTCTTATTTAAGTAAAACTTTGCTTATATCTAGCGAGTTTCCTTCCAATGAGCATATATGTATATATATATATAATAAGAAATTCACGCATTAAGAAATTTAATAAAATTAGAGACCAAGGGAACGTGGAGGTTAGGTAAGTCAGGTACGTTGTTTTTGAACAGTTAATTAACTCATGTTTTACAAGTTTTTGAAAGTAGGTCTTTCTGTGTTTAGACGTTAGTATTAAAAGTTCATTTTGTGTAGACCGTATCGGGTTGACAGGCAGGAGGTCAATCAGTACCCAGATACCTGTCTCGTTAAAAGTTTTGTTGTTTATGTAGTAAATTTTTTATTCAGAACCATTCGCCCTCCTCCACAGCAGAAGGGAAGCTCAGATGAAGAAAAAATACGTCGCCCTCTCTGGCGTAGGCGCAGAGCTTCTTGAACTATAAGTAACACTGAGAAGAGTTTGGCCGACAGCTCGTAGCTTGGTTTGGTGGTCAGCGTTTCGGAAAACTGATCCAGAGATCCCGTGATCGAATCTTGGCGGCGAGTTTTTTTTCTAATCGACTATTTGAAGTTCTAAAAGTACGATTCTCTGAATGTAAATCCACGTAAAGGCACGTGTTGGCTAGATGTTATGTGATGACAGTAAGTATCACGGCGAGACCACCGGTTGCCAGCTTCCAGCGTGGAATGTAAGTAGGACGTTGGCTTACGAAATAAAAATCCGGGTCCGATTCCCGGCGGGGAGCCAATTTGTTTTTATTTTTTCTTAAAAAATATTTTTTTAAAGTTCAAATTTATTATTAACAACTGCTTTCTTGCATTTTTCGTAGATTATCTAAAGTTAGTGACCATGGATTAGGGTAGACTGGGTAATGTAAAGTTTGGTTATGTAACTTTACACTCTCGTTTCTTTTTTCAAAACACATTTCTATCTGTTTATATTTGTTTTCAATAATCGGTTTCTTCCATTGGCTGTTATCATGGAGTAGCGGAGGTTAGGTAAGGTCAGATTCGCACAGACAGATAGAAATGTATTTAGGAACGAAGAAGCGAAAGTGTAAAAATACATAACCTAACCTTACCTAAGCTACCCTAACCCATGATTAATAATTATATATAATCTACGAAAAAAGAAATAATAATAATAATGATAATAAAGGGTAGCAGCGTAAGACGGTGCAAACTGCCTTGGACCGAATAGTGATAAAATTACTACCATAATCAGTATACAAAATGATGGCTCTCCAGCAAATTTCAACCCAAAAGATTCTAACCTAACCTCATAATAAATTAAAGAGTATTTTTCGGCAGTTTAGCAATATCTCGGTTGGATTTACTCCAACGATGACCTGTTTTTTAAACTGAAGATTTTTTAAACTCTACAAGATGGCAATTTGTTTCAGTTTGTTGGCGCAAAATTACAATTTTGATAGAGTTTAGAAAATTTGAAAATTGAATGTAAAAATCTAAGGCAACAGTTGATTCAAAATAAATATATGTTATGTATGTTTAGTGGTTCTAAATTTTTTCAGATTTTTTAAAGTGGTAGAACATAACCTAAAAAATTAAAAACAGCATTTTTGTCGCTTTTAAGGCGTATTAGATTCGCTTCGTTAGCTCACAATGGTTTGTGGTGTCCTCAAATCTTGTAACATTAATATAACTAATTTCCCGACGTTATACAATGATGTTGCACAGCGACGTAAGTCGGGTGACAATACAACGTTCCATTGTTACTTTCATATATTTCTATATATGTATAAAATGTAAAAATATTTTTTAATATTTTCATACAGACTCCTTTATACTAAAATAAATACTAGCTTGCGCTGGGGCTACGTTTGGCTGGTTGCGTAACATTTTGGGATTTGGGCCACAAAATATCAGCTTGAGCAAAGTATGAACTCCGAAATCACCCGAAAAACTTAATAAAAAAGGACTTTCTCAACGGTTCAAATTAACCAGAAAAACGTCATCAGTTGAACACAGATATTTGGAAATAAGAAACGTAACCGGGCTTCTTACATAACCCAAAGTTCGAAAGCGTCGTTTACCAGGTCGCCTTCGTGGACGACTAGTCAAGACGTCGGTCGGCTTCTTGATTGGGAGGTCCCGAGTTCGAGTCCTTCCCTGGAAAATGCCTTTTCTTCTATTTTGTTTCAAAAAGTATTTTATATGTTAATATGTATTATTTAATAATTGTTAGAATGTGTATAAATAACTGATTACTACTGAAAGCACGATGCGTCCGAAGGGGGTTGGCCGGCGGAACCGCTGGGAACCGCAGCCCCCGGTTAGGCGCACGCAGACGCATGCATACGCAAAAATGTTGCTAACATGCTATTCCATATGTCAATTTTCTATTTGGTACACATAAAACTCATTTTATCTTTATCTGATCCCAATCCTTGTACTGTTCATTTACACGGTCGAGAGAGTCGTAATAAAAAATACTTTTTAAATACATCCATTTCTTAAACAATTCGTACTAAAAAGTAACAAAAAATAATTTTGTTCATGAATTATTAAAAAGAAAAGCATGTCATGGGGAGCGCAAATTGAAGAATTTATAAAGTGGCTGTATATGAGAGCGCGCTCCATGTTTTTCTTTTTAACCATGCATGAACAAATTTATTTTTTGTTACTTTTTAGTACGAATTTGTTTAAGAAAAGGATGTTTTTAAAACGTTTTTTATTACGACTCTCTCGACCGTGCAAATGAACAACACAGTGACTGGAATAAGATAAAGAAAAAATGAATTTTATGTGTACCAAAGAGAAAATTGACAGATGTTAACACCATTTTTGCGTATGCCCACAGCTAACCGGGGGCTGCGTCTCCCAGCTCCCTTCGGACGCACTGTCCCCCTCGCAGACCTCGCTCGGTGTGCATCCAGATACATCTTAGCTTTCAGTAGTAATCAGCTATTTATATATATCCTAGCAATTATTAAATAATACATATGAACATATAAAAATATTTTTTTCAAGGAAAATAAGAAGAAAAAGCTTTGTCCCGGGGGAGATTCGAATCGGGACCTTCCACTCAAAAAGCTGACGTCTTTTCCAGTCGTACACGAAGGCGACCTGGCAAAGGATGCTTTCGAACTTGTATTTACAGTGCACGTGTTATGTAAGAAGCCCTCGTCACATGTCTTATTTCCAATCACTGTGCTCAACTGATGACCTTTTCCTGCTTAACTTGCACCGTTGAGAAAGTCCCTTTTTATTCAGTTTTAGGGTTGTTTCGGAGTTGATATTTTGATGCCCAAATCCTCAAATGTTATGCAACAAGCCAAAAAAAGCCGCGGTGAAGGCTAGCATTTATTTTAGAATAAAGAAGTCTGTAATAAAAACATTCAAATATATTTTTTACAATATATACGTAAATTGAATGATATGAAAGTAACAATGGAATGTTGTATTGTCACCCGACTGACGTCGATGTGGAAAATTTCATCATTGTATAATGTCGGGAAATGAGTTAAATTAATGTTGTAAGATTTGAGGACCCCACGAACCATTTTGAGCTAACGAAACGAATCTAAAACACCTTAAAAGTGACAAAAATGCCGTTTTCTATTTTTTAGGTTATGTTCTACTACTTTTAAAAAAATCTAAAATAAATCATGGTTATAGAATCACTAAACATACATAACATTATATTGTTTTCGAGTCAACTGTAGTGTTAGTTTTAAATTCAATTTTCCTAACCTCTCTCAAAATTTTAATTTTGTGCCAACAAATCTGAAAAAATGCCATCTTGTAGAGCTTGAAAAAACCTTCAATATAAAAAAGCAGGTCATTGTAGGTGCAAATCCGACCGAGATATAGCTAAACTATCAAAACCAGTTTAATTTATTATGAGGTCATGTTAGCATCTTTAGAGCTGAAATTTGGTGGAGAGCCATCATTATTATGCTGAATATGGTAGTATATTTTATCACTATTCCTTCCAAGGCACTTTTCACCATCTTACCCTGCTAGGCCCTTTGAACTTATAAAATATTTAAAGAAAAGGGTTGCCTCTGCCGATACTCGACCCCGGATCCTTTCATTCAAGTCCTTAATTACCAGGCAACCTAAGGAACCTTCCAACCATGGTGGCCGTTGTATTTACGGTACGAACAACAAATTGTATTTACGGTCAATTGAAACAAATTGACGTCGTAGCCGATTAATTAGTTCGTACAAAACTCTGCGTGTTATACGCAGTAGAATCTCTTCAAGAACACGTCCCGGTCGCGAAAATTTTTTGACCAGTCTAGTTTCTGAGACCCTTCGATTTGATTGGCCAATGAATGCGCATGAGACGGTGCTCCAAATGGTAAGTTAGAATACCCACAACACCTTTTCCGTTACCCCCCCCCAAAACCGGGGTTTCCCCCCCCCCCGCGTTCCCTTCGGAGGCACCGTGGCCCCCTTGCACACCGAGCGAATAGCTAACCTCAACTTTCCCATTAAAACTAATTTAAGATAATCTACAAAAATGCAAGAAAGCAATTATTAATAATAAGTTTGAGCTTATAAAAATATATTTTTAGGAAATAAAAAGAAAAATTAGCTTTCCGACACTCTACCAATACGCTAAATTGGCAACTGAAAGAAAGCTGCTTCTTGGCAGTCTTATTTGTCATTATATACAAGTAGCTACAATTAGCCAAGTATGACATCATGACAATTTCTGTCAATACTGAAATGAGACACTCCAGAGACAGGAAGTTAGAACTGCTAAGGAAGTGGAGAAATAACTCCTTAACTGTAAAGAACACTGACAAGCGATCAATTTGCAGTTGCCAATTTGAAGTATTGGTACGACAGTTAGGTTACTAAATAAAAAAAATTGGTTTGATTCCCGGCGTGGGAGCAAGTTTCCTTCTTTTCTTTAGTTCAAAATATATGTTTGTATGTTCATATTTATTATTAATAATTACTTTTTTGCATTTTATGTAAATTGTCTTAAATTAGTGCTCATGGGAACGTGGAGAGAAGGTACTGAAAGTTAGGATGTGTATAAATAAAACGATGACAGTAGCGAGTTTAGTGGCTGATTTAACAACTCCTTCGTTATGGTCTGTATAGCTAGGTGGTCAGTGTGTCAGGCTTTCTTTCTCATGGTTCGATTCCACAACCGGATTTTCAATTATTTTCTTCAAGGAATTAAGCGTTCTAAATGATGTTCGCGATTGCTCCTGAAAGAGATTTATTCCGCAAATGGAGAAAAGCACAAGACGGAGAGAGAGGAAGGCAGGGGAGAGAGATGCAGACTGTATATTGATAACCGTTAAAATTTCATTTATTTCCATGTCTTGTGCCATTTTTTTCCTTCTTTCTTTGTTTTCTCATCTCTTTTTTCGCTCTTTCTCCGTCTTCTTTCATGCTTTCTCTCTCTCTCTCTCTCTATGTGTATGTGTGTTTGAACAAGACAAGAATGGGATCTCTGCCTTTCTATCTCGTAGTTCTCTAAACGGTTATTAGCGACTCATTCCTTCTCCCTCCAAATGGAGGGATATCCTGGAATTCCATGCTTTTGCGCATATTTGTACTGTAATGTTGGTTGTCTAACTATTAGGCGTAGAGTGAGACAATTCTGCTGGAAGAAAGATCAAGTGTTTCTTATAACTCCAACCTCCACTCATTATTGTGGCCTATTGTAAGTGGCCATTTGTAACATTGTATTTGAGTCAAACATTTCTTACTATAGGTATCATCCAACATATGAAAATTTTGTGCAATTCGACATAAAATTTCACAGATATTCGATTTTCCAGTACATTTTCATCAATAATAGTTGAGACAGATGAGCATGAAGAAGCCAGAGTTTATTTGTCTTTCCACATTTTTTATGGCTTCAATATGGAATACCGTTTTCTCCTGCCTTGGAAGCCCTCGGCTAAAGTCTTGAGTAATGTTCCAGTTTTGATAACCATTTTCTATTAATGTTGCTTCTTTGAACCAAAAGGAATGTAGTTCATATACGCATGGCAAGATGCCACATCTCTTACGATGGAGTACGTCAGACATTTAAACTGTTCATATGGAACAGCACGACAGCAATTCTTATTGGTTTCGGAAATTCTTTTAGCATAGATTATTATTTTATTGGCTACCCCTTTGTTTCCAGATCACATTGTTCGTTGTTTCTACTTTTTGTTGGCGGCGTAGCTCTGTTATGTATTGTGTAATGCAGCGTGTTTATTTTGGTTACATTCAACAATTTGCATTGCCCATAACTACTTACTTTGTGCTCCAGTCGTGGATCCCTGCTCGTAAATAAACGTATATCCTTGCTGGTAGAGATCACTTTACCTTCAGAGATACTCATTCACATTCTCTCGGGTAAATCTTACAAACGACACGTTTACTGGTGTCAAAACCAAACCATGTTTCCTTTCTATATCTCAGACAGGAACAAGTAACTAAATGAACAGTGAAAATGGTTCCGGCTAGGCTAGAGCAAAACGCAGTGTCATCCAACAGCAGTGTTAACCGATGAATATAGAAGGATGAGTCTCCTACAATTGAGGGGCGTTTTCACCAAACTCGGAATCTACAAAAACATGTTCTTCACAGTTTCAGCTATATTTTAAAAATAAAATGCTACCACATAGACACTATGAAATCTATTTCAACTCCATTCGAGTCTCCTAACCCCAAAATATTGGGATATGTTAAAACCTAAAAATCGCCAAAAAATATAGATACCGAGTATTGTGAAAACGCGCAGATGAAAGCACTGTGTATCGCATAATTTATGGTAGTTCGCGACACTAGACTGAAACGACAGTTGGTGAGACTTGTGAAAACAAACATCTCCTTTCCTTGAATTATGCTCGTAAATTCATACGCAAATTTTCATGATAATTATAGGATGATTAAAGATAAATATAAAACAAATAGTGATGACTACTTTTTAAATTGCTCACTACGGAGTGTATCTACTGCAATGCAAATTTAGGTCCCTACTAAATCTCAGAATTATTATTAATCCAAATTCTGAATCCACGTTTGCTGAGGGAACGCATCATGAAAGAGCAAAAATCCTTCCAGGGCAGACGCCGCCAGTACTGGCCCCAACTTGGCTACGGGCCTGTTTTAAGATACCTAGACCTATATCTGAATGTTTATGAATAACCAATCTCGTATATTTGGACAGAATTTCTCAGACAAGGGAAACAAATTCCCCAATTTTAAAGCATTCTACTCTTCCTCAAGAAATGAGACAAAAGAAATATATTCTCCAAAGCGAGAAAACTTTTCCAATTTTAAGCAATTTCCGCTCAATATATATATTTCAATTTTAAGAAAAAGTTACTCGGTGAACAGTTAAGAGAATAGGTTTCCCAAAGATGAATATTTCTCTCAATTATAAGAAAGTGTTTTTAAAAGAAGTAATGGTCACCACGAGAGATGAGAGAAAAGGGGTACAAGCATTGATTTTTCCAGGATTTTCAATTTGGAGGGTATAGAGCCAAAATTGGGAGGGTGCAGCCAAAGTTTTGCATGCTTTCTATCGATTTTTTTAACGTAAAAAGTTAATGATGAGGCTGTGTATCCCATTAGAGGCCGATTCTGGCAGAATCATTCGGTAAGTATGTCACTCATGGAGAGAACAGAGTCATGAAGGCGCATGGGTCTTATTGAAGAAGCTCTCCAAAATACATTTGAAGTGTTTTGGGGACTTAGTGTTAATTTTATTCCATTGATACAAAACAGATGTTTCCTTTTAATCCAGTATTTAATACTTCGCTTTAAACTTTAATTTAATGCAGTTTTCTGTTTTGACTAACATGAATACAATGTCAATGGTGATGGTCATCCGTCTCATTTTTGTCCCGCACGCATTTAACCACTAAAGTCCCGCCAAGGATTGTGTGAAAATCCTAGACCCTTACTTTTATGGCTTAGACCAGATTCAAGTTATCGTGATGATTTATACCTCATTGAAATGCTCATAGATTGTAAATTCCAACGAGGTAACCATCATGCTCATCGTGTCCAAATATGAACAAAAAGAAGAAGAAAGGCGAAAATATTCTTCAGAAATTGTGGGAGTTGGTTACTTCCACTGTGCATTGCTAAGCCGACACAAGCTACGTCATTACATATCGATGTATGACGTGATTTGTGTCGATGTTACACTAACTTTGAGCGCCTATAAGTCCGTCACTATCCATGATACGTCATTTTTAATGAATGTTTCTCTTGTTTTGATGTGAGGAATCACCCCTCGAAGTTTGACCCTACTTTGCAATCGCCCTGTATATTATCTAGAAGAAATTATAGAGACGCTTTGAAAGCGACGCAGTATTTGTGACCGGTGGAACATCATTACCTTCGAGGATGATATGGTTCTTTTTGCAGGAAATGAGACATCAATTAAAAAGATATTGAAACAGCCGCAGAAAAGCTGTGAAGAGCATGAAATAAAAATAAACGTGAATAAAACAACAGAGATGGTAATTGGAACATATCTGACCATAGCAAACATCAAGATTGGAAGTGAAAAAGTAGGACAGGTATTTGCGAAGTATCATAAGCGATTATGTGAAATGTGAGAAAAAGCTCAAGGCGAGAACAGCGATAGCTTAAGAAAGAGAATCTTTTCTGCGGATCTCTGAACGAAGAGTTACGAAAATGATTAATGAAACGTTATGTTAGGAGTATTGTGTTGCATGGAGCGGAAATGTGGATATGGAGAAGAATAGAAAAAAATCAGCTGGATACAGAAGATGCCAAATAAGGAAGTGATTAACAGAGAAGCCCAGATACGAACAATACTGGAGATTATCAAAAAGAGAAAAAATGGTTAGGACATTTACTGCGCAAAAATTTTATACTGAGAAATGCAATTGTAAACTCTAGTGAACTCTAGTAAGACATTACTTTGGCAGCCGCATTGAAGAAAAGTACCTAAACCCAGTATAGTGGCGGAGGGAAATAAAAAAATTAAACTTTACTAGTGCTCGGTGTCTGGATACTAGCACTATAAAAATAACTCTGCCTGAGCATGAGATGCCTACCGTACATAAATAAAATAAAAAAAAAAAGATCAAATCTTCAAGCAACCAACCACCCATCATTTGACATAGACAAAGCAAGATTGCATTAGCAATATACAGTTGTGTCGGTTCAGAGCCGTGTTGGTCCAACGCCGTGTTGGTCCAACGCCGTGTTGGTCCAACGCAGTGTTGGTTCAACGCCGTGTTGGTCCAACGCCATGTTGGTCCAACACAGTGTTGGTTAAACGCCGTGTTGGTCGAACGCCGTGTTGGTCGAACGCCGTGTTGGTC
>JAGDQP010039320.1:880-17784 GCA_022664845.1 Lepisma saccharinum | reverse complement strand
CGTGCCCGTCGTCTACCGCTCCTAGTAAGCAACTGACCCAATTTTATTTCTGCCTTAGTCTTTAAGCTCGATCCCGCCTCCCTCATCCGTGCCTTTACAGATTCCTTAACGAGGCGATTTTCCAACACATCCCCAGCCACCTGGATTCCTGTTTGTAAGGCCTGTCGACCCACGGCATTTACACCCTGTTTAATGAATGGCATTGCGAATCGAAACACCACGGTTTAGACTTCCAATACCATGTCCACGTTGATGTACAGGTCCTGCGAAGTAGGGTATTCCACGACCACGATGTACAGCTACTTCACTTCGAGAGACGTGTAAAGTGAAGTGTCGCCGTCAACGTTCGGGATGGAAATGGCAAATCACATCCGGCATGGTTTTTTAGTAGGATTTCGATGGTATCGAAACTTAGTTTTGCTAGTGGAAAATAACGTACGTTTTCAAACGTAATGGTTTGTACTTTGCCATGGTTTATATCGTTCATGGCTACAATACGTAGTAATGGTGCTTTTGTATCGCCCACGTATTGCGGTTGAATCAGGTCCGTATACACAAACACCTGTTGCGGATACCCAATACTCAGGTGGGTTGTTTCTGTATGGTGCCTGCCTTTAGAATGTTTACGTTAGGTTCGAATCCTAATTGCAATGCCAACATGGGTGATAAACGGATTGCCTGTATATTATCTGTTGCTGTGACCTGGACCGTATTCGAATAGGAAAATTGAATCCACGGTGTAATGGTATTCATTTTATCCAGTAGGTGTTGGATTTAGGTATAGTATCCCGGGGTAAAACGGTGTTTTACCTTGGTACCATCCTTTATATCGAACCAGTAAATATTCTCCCCATTGATAACATTTTGACACGTAAGCGGTATATGTAGATCACTCAGTCCGACCAACCATGCTGAATCATTCAGGTGTATGTGATGGTTGAGAATGTTTCGGAAATGTGTTGGTGCATTTTGGTTATACGTTTGTATCTTGCATTGGAACTTAGTGTAATGTAGAAACTATCTTCTGTGCTTTCGGATATCATGGTTTGCGTTTAAAGTGTAGCGTAATGCTTGATGTTCCAAATTGGAATGACATGTTTTGCCCACGTTCATCTTTTAAGTCTACGTGGAGCGTATCGAAATATTTTGTTTCCACCTTTACGTATTGCGGACGATTATACGTATACGCCTGGATTTGCCCGTACTGGTACGCGTGCACACTGATTTTACGAATGACTATCCCCATATACGGCTGCGGTTTAACGATACCCAGACATACGTTAATTTCGGAGGGGATATTAACATCAAGATTGCATTGATACCGAGCGCCAATGGTGATGATGGGTCGCTTCCAGCGACTATGCAGGAAATAGTGTATGCTATGGTTTTCAACGTTCGGATCCTGACTAAACGCAAGCAGGTTTTGGAGTCCCGGCGTCATGCCAATGACATAATGCCGTTTAGAATAAAGTCTATGTTTAATGTGTACCCGATCCCGTGTAAAATCATAGTGCATCATGCGTGGATCATTAATGGCATTTTCAATATCCACATCAGAACTGCGCGGATCATCACCAACATTGTCTAGGTCATGATCATCAGCGGACCAGAGTTCCGCTTCGAGTTGTTTGTTCAATACAGTGACCTTGAGTAACCCCTCCAGGGCTACGCGCAGACGTTCCTTTTCATCCTCTCTTTCCTTGGCCTCCTTTAGTGCCTGTTCCCGCTCTTGTTCCTTGAGTGTTTGTGGAATACTTTCCAGCAAAGTTGGACCGAATTATAGTACCCGGGTGGAATTTTAATATTATATTGCGTTCGCTTTTTACCTTGCGTTTGAATAATGATTTACTCGTCACGGGGAAGATTATAAAAACTCCAAGGTATATGAGCACTGGCTAAGCCAACCACCCAATTACCTGTGAGATGTATGGGTTGTACAAGTTTGGTTGTATAGGACGCTGTGGTATTATTATTAAATACATGCCCTAGCGTTGGATGGTAGGGTTACATAAAACTCGTCCGCCTGTGTGGCTGACGTCATGCCGCTGACTGAACGGTTAATCTACGTACTCAACTATTCATACTGGACGGATACCCTAACCATTTCACAGACTCAACCCTTCCTCCGTTTTACCACTTTTTCGATAAGGTACGTTGTTTGCTTTCCTACAAGCACCTTCTGCAGTTCCTGGGTATAGAGACGTCCCTTGATGGGATCACCGTTCCAGTCTTTGATTTTATATATTACCGGTATACTTTTATTGCATTTATCCACAATAAAGATTTGGCGTGACCATTTCGGTAGGTAGCCCTTTTCGAGTTTATGTTTGTATTTGCTAAAACGTACGTAATCACCCGACTGTAACGTATATACGGGTTTTCGTTTTTGTTTGGTACCGTAGAGTGTGAGCCATACCTGATTGACATTTGTGTCATTAACATGACTTGGCGCAATTTTGATTGTAGAATGTTTTGGATCATTATAATTCTGTATAAGTGTGTTCATAACATCAATGTACCGGTACGTATATTCCGCGGTAAAGTATTTGTATATCTTTTCCTTGAGTGTGCGGATAAATCGCTCCACAATAACAGCTTTCATTTTCGACCGTACACTGTAATGATTGACCTTATACTTGTCGAATACTCGTTTTACGAGTTGGTTGTAAAATTCCGTACCTAGATCTGTTTGACAGTTAGCTAACGGTAGTTGGAGCATTTTCAGAATGGATGTAATGGCTTCGGCTACTACCGGTCCCGTTTTATTTTTGACAGAAATACAAGTCGCATACCTTGAAAACACATCGATTAAACATAGTATATATCTGTACCCATCATTGTACTTTGCCACATTTTTCATATCCGCCAAATCCATTTGCAGTAATTCGTTCGGTCCACTTACATAATATTGTTTTCGTCGAAAGGTTTTACGTACGGGGGCATGTAATGTATATGTTCCTCTGATGCTAACCACTATTTAATGGTTCGTGTGGACTTGCCAGTTTTCCGTTTGACTTTTGCTATACTTCCTAGAGACACTGGATCGTTATAGTTATAATACCCTTTAGCTAAGGACATGTTTAAATTTTATAATACTTAAAGTTACGGATTACGGTATTCCGTTTCCTTGTTCTAGCCTTTAACTTCCTTGCTTTCGGGATGGTACGTGTCCTTACTTTCCGCATGTGCACTGCACCCGCCCCAAACTGAAAACTAACCAATTCTTTCGGAATATTAATTTCTTGTAGAACCTACTTAAACGACTGACCACCAATGGGATGACGGGGTGCACGTTTCCTTACCACCTCATTAACGAGATCAATGATATTTGATCCTGGAACAGTGGTTCGATCTATACTTACTACACCTGTTGAATCCCAAGACACCTGTTCTACGATTTAGTGTTTTTGGAACGGAATCGAGAATTAACTGGAATAATGGGTTTGAAGAAGCTGTTTCTGCCGTTGGGTCCGAATCCAGAAGAGGTAATGCGCTTGGTATATGTGCTTGTGGGGTATGTTGCAAGTACCTGTGCAAAGCCTGTTGATTCATTTTCCATTTTTCTTCGGGTGTAATATCAGCCCTTTGTAATGTTTTGCATTTCATAATCTAAACGTGCTTGATGTGATTCCGTCGATTTGACGGTGGATACCATTTGTGCTGTTGCCTGTTCGGGGACCAGGATCATTTTTTGAAATTGTGATGATGCCATACTATCGGTTAAACAGACTTCCAGCGACTGCACTTACGATTGGTGCTAAGAGTAACGGTAGTAATGCACCGCCTTTTTGTAGTAGTCGTCCACGTCGTTTTATACTACTCTTTGCGAGGAACAGGGCACGTAGCGTCTTCTTATGCCGACGTAGACGTAGCTTCTGGAGTGGAGTCAAGCGTATGTTGCCATTTATTGTGTTTTTTGCCACCTGTGCAATTGTACGTATAAGTCCCGCCGATGCTTTTTGGAGGATATGTTTCTGTTGCTTACTTTGCATTTGCAAAGTGCTCGGAGCTCACTCCTGTAATGCTTTAGGCTTGACATCTTAATGTCAACTGATTGTAATGGGGGTTTGCGTGTCTTTTACATGTGTGTAGACACGCATTGTTTCATCGGAAATATATTTGTCCGTAGTCTGAATGCATATGGTGTTTGCTGGGTTAAATCAAACATGAGGTAACTATGTGGTTTGTCGGTGGCTTTTTCAAATACTTCTACAACACCCTTACTGTGTCAAGGCATTATTTGCCTTGGGAGGTTTTCAATTTGTAATTTATCACGTGGGTTCTTGAACACAATGAGATAATGCGCTTTCAGTGATATATCACGTGCGTGTTTTCCTTTTGGGAATAGGTTCTGGACAATGAAGATGACCGTTAGACCTATGTGATCTGCGTAGCGGGTAAAAAGATTTGCAATGTCTTTGTTCGTTTCATTCATGAGATCATCGATAATCATTAGTGAATTGCGCTGAATGTTAAACGTATCCATCTCTGGAATTCCATGGCAATACTTAATATTGACAATTGGTATGTTTGGTACTGCCCCTCCGTCGCACCAAACGATGTCATTAAACTTTACTGTAAACATGATATCTTTATGATTCAGTAATTTCGTAACGAAGCCAGTCTTACCAGACCTCGAAGGGCCTGCTATTAGGAACGTTGCTGGGTGTTGTAGTGGCAACATGTCGCTTTCTACTAACGGATTGCTTTCGTACATTTTCCTTTTATATCATCATGCTCCCGCTCACGACTCCCCACACTTGCATCTGTCCATACCTATGTACATATATACAAATAAGTTAATTACCCACACACACGGGTCTGTCCATTAGTCATGTCTGCACCCATATTGTAAAGTCTTATAGTCCGTAACAGTTACATCTTGTATAAACTTGCGTCGCTTACTGGTGGTCATTTTGTGCGTCTTGTACTCCTTTCTTGAAACGATAAACCCCGGCTTTCTCCGGGTATTATTCGGGAAAAAGATAATTTTGCGTTCGGTTTTTTGTGTGATTAAATCATAAAAATGTTGGAAGTCAATTTCTTTGGGAGTTCGAAAGTTGAAGGTGATCCCACGAATTTTTATAATTTCCTTGACTTGCCCAGTTGCCAAATTGTGTATCAGGTACGCGTAATTTTTCGGTCCCAGACCGATGAACCGAAACTTTTCCCACCCACTAGGTATTTCATCGGTAAGGTCCCTGAGGTAATTCCCGCTGGTTAGCGTTCACTTTTCTTTTCAATGAACATGATTGAATCTGTATCTACGTACAGGACTCTATCGTAACCTACAGCCTCAATCAGTTCATACAGTCTTAAACGGGCCCATGATGATATAAATGCCGATAGGGTAACATTGGAAAATGGGAGGGGCGTGTTGTCATTCACCACGTCTTTGTATGTAACAACCAGGGTTTCAGCCCCGACCGGGGCCACGGTGCTAACCTCATATTGAGGAACCAATGGCAGATTTAATAATGCATGGCTGTCTTTTACTATTTTGGTCTGATGCAAATCTGTTTGCTGCCTGAATTTACCGAAGAGTGAATTAAAAAACTTTTGTATGTAATCCCGATTTTGTTCTTCTGTTACACACTCTGAGGGAAAGCCACTTGCTTCCCGTTTCATCGTGAAGAAGCTATTCACATAGTCCTTAAACAGTTTTTCTTGCATTTCGTATTGCCATACCTCATGAATCTTATCGATTTTATATCTACAGGACATGGCTTTTTACAGTTCGGAGGTGCAGAACGTCCCGAGAAAGCACCGTTGGTCCTTGGTGTGCCCACATTCCCCGTTGTTGTGTTCTTCCATACACGTGTGGCAGGGGCCAAACATGAGTTTGCTGTTACAGGTGTAGGGAAGTACCGGGATAGCGAGAGAGCTCGGGGGTTCCACGGTACAGTCGTATAGTCCCTCGCAGTACTTCAACTCGGGAAAATCTATCCTGTACACCTTTGGTTACCCACCGGACGGGCTTTACGCGCCAAAACACAGGAGTACAATGATGTGACAACTACATAGCGTAAACGCTTTGAATCGGTACAGATGTACACGGACCGAAACACTTCCGTTCTGCCACCTTTAAACGCGTGTTTGGGTACAAGGCCTGCCTCCAGGTCGGCGAACTCGGTTCGAATAAAGTCCTGTATGACACTGTCGCGCCTGACAAACTCGTCCTAGGCGCATTCCCATATTTCAATGACCTTATACCCTAGTCGCTGAAGGTACTGTTTTTTCGTGTTGCACCGCATAAACATTGTTCCAGGCTTTCCCCATCTCCGAAGGGTTCGTACCTGAGGTTTGGATACGTACGTGGACATCCGTGCCAGACGCAACCCAGAGGCATAGGTATGCGACCCTTCCTTTGGATACCCATCTAATTTATATGGCCCCACAAGGAGCTCTCCTCCATTTGCTGCATGTCTAATTTCGCGGTTGTGCACCCGGAACATGTACGTTAGCCACTGAAGGGCCTTTATGCTTTGGCGGTCTCGTTTTTGATAACCTAATGGAGGAATCACAGGTATGGTGTCTTCCGGTAGGTACAGAGTGCGAAACACGCGCATAGCCGGACTGGCTATAATTGAACTCGATAGAAAACAGATTATTCCTCCTGTTCGTTCTTCAATAAGGTTTGAGAACTTTATAACCGCGGCGGAAAGAATTGAAACATCATTTTGACAATAGGCCAGTAGTTCCTTCTGCATGTCGAACGTGTAGTCGTCGTCCTGACTACACTCGTCATGCCATTGCTTTAATGCATCGTACTCCTCTTCGACCCTCCGCGTCAAACGTTGCGAAGGGTGGGATTGGACCTGTATAATTCTGGTTTTCCACCGTGTTAAAAAGGTACGGGAATTCACCTTTTCGGAAATGCGTATCCAATCCCAGGGTTTTCGGGAGACTCGCTAGCTTAACACAGATGTAGGCATAGGTATCACGGAAGACAACGCGGTTTTGCAGCGTCATTTGAATAATTGTATTTCCTTGGGCAATCATCTGAATTTGTTTGCACAGTCCTTGCTCCTCTATTGCTGTCCGAGCCGCCAGTATGGTATCATACCGCGAGGAATTATGAGCGAGGCAAACAATACGACGAAACTGATCCCGCTCTTCCAGTACGTGTTCTATAAACTCACCCATGGTCTTAAAGATAAAATCGCGAATACAATCGTTGTTCGGATCCCCACTTGCATGTTCAGTTTGTTAATGAAGCACTGGTACTGTGGGAGTACGTGCTTTTGGCACAGTTTACACATATACTGGCCACATTCGTGAGGGGTTTTCCTTTTCATTGTATCTATGATGGCTAAGAAGTCGGGGCATTCCTTAAATCTGTTACATACAAACCTATCTTTTTGGAGTCTTTTATGATTCGCGTTACAGGCCATGGAGGGAAATTTTCTATGACAATCCGTGCATTTGAAATGTTTCTTTTCATCGTCCTTTGTTATGGCGAGCTTTACACTACGAGCACGTGTACTTGCATTTATGACGTAGCTTGTCACGATACCCTGTAAGACCCATATCACAGTACCCCTTAATTCGCAGGTATGATGGAATATAGGTAATCATACTGCAGTGCCCGTAACCTGTTTTCTCGTCCTTTGTAAACTGAATATACAGCGGGGTTTTGGCAGGAGGGGCTGCATACATTACTCTCGCCTGTCTGGTATCCGGGTTTCTCTCATATACCACTATTCTGTACTGAGGACCTAATGTTGCTGGAACAGCTCGATTTCCTTTCGTCCGCACCCCCCGCGTCCCTCCACATCGATGCCTGCTGCTACACACAGATGTTGCGCTTTTTTCCGACAATACATGGGTCCCGCCCGTTTGTGTTTCATTCGTTTTACCTGCATTTGTTTCTTATCGGCACGAGCTTTTGCCATAGCTAGCGCCTGAGGAAAGCATAGGACCGATTTTAATGGGGCGACAGTATACTTGGAGAGGAAACCTGTTTTTTCCATGATCTTATTGAATCTACGTCTCTCTTTTCCCATTCCTGTATGCATGTCCACCCAGTGTAACTTTATCACCACGTGACCAAATAAAAATGTCTCATTCGAGTTGAGAACGTTTCCTATAGCTGATAAAATTACAGTTGCGTTTAACTCATCCCGTTTCCGCCAACCCACGTACACTGGCCTATCAATTTCACTAGCAGTGCTCTCGATCGTAATCCCTAAGCACGCTGTTGACGGAACTTCGGGTATAATGTTCGGGAACTAACGCGAATTGGAAGAGCTCTTGCACATAATCCTCTGGATCAAAAACATTGGCGCCTTCAGGGTCAATCTCAATGAATCTCCCTTCCATACCAAAGTGGGGGTGCCTTCGACGTTGCCGAGATATAATGCGAAAGTTACCATTCCCTGGCGTTCCGGTGCCTTGCATATTGTTGGTGGTAGTGGGGGGAACAAACATTTCCCAATTCCGGGAGTGATACCTTCTTTTTTCTGTGCCTGGTTTCTATTTCGCGTTCGGTATTTGTAAACATATTCGCAGCGCCCGACGGGCCAGGCTGTACGTTGGTGTGATTAGCATTATCGTACAGATGGGCTAACGTCGGTTCCTTTGTTTGTCTTACCGCACCTTCATTGCCTGTCCTCGTGTTCACAACAGGAGTCGGATGTTCTGTGTATCCCGATTCCAGAGGGTTGGACATACAGGGCACCCGTTCTTGTTGCGTTGGATTCAGAGGTATGCTATCCTGCACATCTGCGGTTGGTTGTACACTCCCTACAGCGCGCAGCATAGCTTCCTCCATGTCCAACGCTACTTCCAGCATGCATTGCCGTTCACGCTTATCCCTCTCCTCTCTCTCCACAACCACTTCTTCCTCGATGGAGCGCAAAAGCGCGTCAACAGCCTGTGCTTCCACCTCTACTGGTTGGTGGTGCTGTACCGGTGCGCTCTGCGGGTCTACCCAAGTCGGGGGTGGAACACCTCTGCCATAGCTCAGTGGAGGGGTTGGGGGATTCTACCTTAACCAATTCTAAAATGCATAGGCGTCGGTTTTGCCTAGCATTTGAAATATAGTGGTTCGATTTATTCGGGCCTCCCCAATTTTACCCGTATTACACAAGTCATAAAACCGCCGTTGCACATGTTCTATATGCGGTTCAAAGTCAACCGGCCGCGCCGCGTACAGGTCCAACACATGCTTGCCCAATTGACATAATTTTAATATTTCATTTGCCTTGTGCCAGCAATATTCTAAAAGATTATGTATAAAGAGGTACCTTACCTCGGGCCGAAACGTGCGTAGACCAAGGGCCTCCCAGTGGGTCAGGGTACTCCAGGCCTCTACCCAGTCATTTGTGGACTGCAGCGCTCCGTTTTCTACCCCCTTTAACACAGCTTCTATCGGATTCATCGTGCCTGCAAGATACAAAGTAGAACCGCACTTTGAGTTACACAGACGTAAACAGCACATGCTTGCAGTGTTAGTGATTAGATTCAACTGGGTATAATTGTACTATACTTGGTATATATGTACTTCAAGCGGTAAGTTAGTATTTCTGTGTCTAGGGTCTTGCGTATGCATTATTTTCAACAGTCCTACGTATTCAGGTGCGACTACAGCTCGGGATATCATGCATAGGTCTCATGTATAGGTGGTGTACAGCTATCCTAATGTTTACAGCTATCAGATTCTTACTACTACTAAGTTTCCTTTGTTTACACGTACTTTATTATTCTGTACTGCTCTTGTCTCTCTCGCACTGCTGTGCATGTGGTGGTTCTATGGATACCTGCAATTAATTGAAACCCGACTTTACTCTATTGTAAGAATATTTGAGTTTGGTTTAGATTGGTTAATTTATTTCTAAGATGGTGAGTGCGTGTGCTTACGTACCTTCTCGACTGATTTTCTCTGGACTCGCTCTTGTTAACACCTTTTCTCTCCGTTGGCTCTCGTGCAACCGTTTTATGGCAGATCTTTCTAGTTTCACCTTCACTCTGAAACGATACCATCCACTGTGTTTACCAATATGTCTCGTACTATATCCTTCTATACATAGCTAAGAATTTTGTTACCTACCTCGCACAAATTTGAAAAATGAATTTAAAACTTGGCAAATAGAATTTGAAAAAAAATTTTTTAAAAAATTGAAAAAATTGAAAATCAATGTTATATATTTAATTCAAAGATCTTCCTTTGCGGTTTCCAACGATACCCATATTCTTTAGGTTTGTAAACTTAATGTTTTAGGTGCCGGGGGGGGGGTGGGGGAGGGTCTGATATCAGTTTTATATATTTGTTTCAAAAGATCTTCCTTTGAGGTTTCCATCTATACCCATATTGCCTAGGTTTGTAAAACTTAATGCTTTAAGTGCCTGGGAGGGGGTGGGGAGGGTTTGATATCAGTTTTATATATTTCTTTCAACATATCTTCCTCTGAGGTTTCCAACGATACCCATTATGCCTAGGTTTGGAACCTTAATGTTTTAAGTGCCTGGAAAGGGGTGGGGTTCGATTGTAAAATATTACTTTTACCGTGGGATGCACTGGAATCGAAATATTTTAACACGAATATTTTTAGCTACCATTTTGGCACTATACCGGCATGAGCGGTAAAGGTACGGGTTGTAAATTTCGTATGTTATCACGGACGAAACAATGCACCAGTTCATGCAAATTCAAAACATCATCAGTTTTTCATCACCCTGGCGCTTGGGCGTTACACAAAACATGGATTTTTTTATCAAGTTCGTAATTCAACTACTTTCAAATTGAACGAAAAATATGTTTCATTAAAACAGCGGCACATTAAACAGTTTCGCTGCTCAGTGGTTCATTTCATCTAGTTCATAATTCAAATACTTTCTAATTGAACGAAACATCTGTTGCACTGGGCCAGCGACCAAAAAATCAAGTTTCGCTGCTCCTTGGTTCATTTCATCAGGTTCCTATTTCAAATACTTTCTAATTGAACGAAACATCAATTGCACTAGGCCAGCGACCAAAAAATCAAGTTTCGCTGCTCAGTGGGTATGAGGTTCAAAGGATTTATTTTTTGGCATTATTATTCAATCTTTTTTTACACTTTTCCTTCGTTTCACCAACCTTGACCCTGGTGATTTTGAATTTATTTTAGGGCCTTTAGGCATTTGCGGCTGAGGCCCGGATATAAATGGTAGACCACCAGGATTTAGTATGTAGGTACCATCACAGCATTTCACTGCTATGACTATTTCCGTTGCTCCTTCGAGCAGGGAATATTTTCCTAAGTTCTATCCCAGTAATCCCAGGAAGCAAACCCAAATTGATGAGAACATAGCAGGAACAACTCATGGAAGTCAGTTATTATAGTAATCTAATGCATTAAAGTATTCAGCCTTCTTTGTTTTCATTTGAAAATGGTTATCATACTTTAAAATAACAATAAACGGCGCGACATAGACTTTAGAGTTTGGGTATTTTACACCAAACTAAAAAAACGAATTCGCGCCACCATTGACCAACATAGCAAATGATAGATTTACATGGATAAAACTCTTGGATTACTCATGAACTTTCTTCCCTGAATGTCTGCACTCTCTAAGATTTAATTTATAGGAGCAGCATTGTAATTTTGGGCAACGTTACAAATACATTGGACACATACGACGATCTAATGCATTAATGTATTGAGCCTTCTTTTTATCCTTTGCGGATGGTTATCATACTTTAAATTTAAAACCAACGACTTCCACATTGAAAAAGCTATCACATGACAAATCGACACGGATAAAACTCTTGAATTACTTATGAACTTTCTTCCCTAAACGTCTGAACTCTCTTGGAGCAACAATGACAGTTCGTGCAACGATAAAAATACATTAGACACATATGGAGATAGTGCTACCATCTCTTGTCGGATCTTGACTACATTCCCGGATAATTTGGATAAAGGGTTAAAGGTAGTCTGAGGTGCTGGCTTTTCTTATGTTAGATTGTATTGATTAAGATAAAGGTGGATTATTGTCCGTTCGGAGTCTGTACGGATATATGTAACCAAGTCTTTGTGTTCTAAGCTACTAGTCGATTTTATAAAATTTCTGTTAATATGTGTTATTGAACACTGTGTTCTGTTTTGTGTGTTATGCTACGGAACATTGGGTCTGAATACGACAACAGTTTTTGCAGTACACTTGGTAATTGTCTGTCACTTGTAAAAAGGTCAAAAAAGCGCTGCCAACGCATTCGGAAGGTCCGTGGATGAAATCCCGCCACCGACCATCCTGACTGAGGTTTTCTAGGGTTTTCCTAAGTCACTTCAGGTGAATGCTGGGATGGTACCTTAACTCAAGGCCCTGGTCACTTCCTTTTCCATTGCTGCCCCAAGTCTTAGGCCATAGCTACCAGGTTTGAATCACTTCAAATTTGTACGTATTTATACTTTCTATCACTCTTCTGCTAGAACTCGCTTGCGCCATGCCTAGGCTCATTATTGAAATTATTTTTTTCTTTTTAAACATTTTTCCAATCAATTTCGTCCAATGTTACGTGTTTATGGTTTCCTAATAGACCTCTCCATGTGTTTAGGTCAGAATAAATGATGATATTAACCAGGCACGTACATACACATTCACCAGTGATAGATGCATACAGGCAGAGGGAGAGGGAACTTGCGAGACTTCCAGAATTTTATTGAACATGCCTTGGCATGATAGGTTTGTGTAACATGTTCACATATTACACAAGTCTAAACTCTTTCATTTTATGCTCCTCCCATTTCTTTTTCATATTCCATTTCGGTTTATTCATCTGTAACGTAGCCTAATGTTTTAAACAAGGCGGATACTGAGGAACTGATTTCAACTTTACATTGCAAAACTTCACTTACTAAAGGATCTACGTAAATTGCCCTTTTTCTGACATTTGCGTTTGTACCGGCATAACATATACTGTTCTTACTCCTATAACTTGTAAATATGTCTAAACACATTGGTTACTCCTTCTACTACCCGTTTATAGATGGTGAGCTGTGTTGATCCGCTTTACATCTAGTAAATCTAATCCTAGTGGGTTACTTTAATTTAAATCGCTTTCTCCATTATATACGACGATGGGCTGTGGCCTCATAACAAAAGCTCATAACTAAATGAAATTCAGTTCTAAAACTGACCTTTTTACGTTTGGTTAGCTCGGTTTTCTTATCAGGACTATTTCATCCTCCGTGTAGGATTTCTTGCATTTGAACACTGGATTTACTATTGACTAAACGGTTCATCGTTGTGCGTCACTGTTCAGTGTACATCATTTTCAAGTATTCTGCGTTTTATTCGAGATCAACTTCAGCTAGAGACCATCCGAAAAGTGCAACGCCTTTCCAGCTACATTATCAAGCTGCGCACTCTTTTGACATGTAATACAGTATTAAACAACTATTGCTTGTTCGTATTTAACATTACTACCACGCTTCGTTTCAGGTTTTAAACAAAGGAAGATCATTTCTTCTTGCCTGTTTTTATTATTATTATTTAATATTTATTTGTCACCGTTTCTATTACGTAAACTCACTATTTATTACTGCATACGTTACACCTATTGCTTCTTATTCGTTGCAATATACGTATTTTTTTTATTTTAACGTTTTCTGTATCATCAACTTACGTGATTCACAATCCTTTTCTGTTACACGTTTTTTAAAATGAAAAAAAATCTATCCAGAAACACTTTCTCCTGATCGTGCATCTAGTTTCCCCCGCTTCCGCTAGATACCTAGACTAACTAAACGTGTATGCCCAGGCTGTGCTTTCCGCTGTCGCTACGAGATGGCGTGCGGTGACTTTTCCTTTCTCGCGTGTCATCTCGGCTCCACTATCACATACGTATGTGCTTGTCGAGTTCGTTCGTGAATGTTGTTTGTTCGTGATTACGATAATAAATTAATATTCCTACTGTGTTCGTACAACGCTTCATGCGCTTGTAACTTCCTTCCTTCATCAAGTAGATGGCGTTTATTATTATTATTATTATTATTATTATTTTACAATCCTATTCCCCTCCCGACAACTACGGTTTCATTTAACTTGCACAGTGGCTTTTTCACTTATTACATGTTCAGGTTTTATTTGTGCTTTTGTATGTTTATCGTTTACCGCTAGGAATCATATTTTAGATTTAATTGTTTTGTTATTCACCTCATACATCATCTCACACGAACAAAGAATACTGGGCTTACAGTTTCACATGTTCTCAAAGCTCATTGTTTCGCGGGTGGGGTTCAAACCCCTAGTCTGAGCTATACACAATCGTGGGCATTGACCACTGTGAATTCGAAGACTTTAAACCTAGCTGACATTGCTTAACATATACTTATCACCTTGTTAACTATAAAGCTCATGCACCATTTGTAATTGCGTTCATACATGCTTGAAAACGATCATTACATTGCACTTACCTTGGTTCGATGCTGGCTGATGGCTACTTCGTTCTCGTACGCACTGTTACTTGCCAATAGGTACAAACACAATGAGGTCCTCTTCTTTACATTTCACGATATGTAACTTCGTATCTTCACTACCTTATTCAAGTGCCGTTGCAATATAGTCCGTCACGCCTCCGTGTTCCATGATTGGCTAATTTCTTTTTCATTACCGCCTATCCTCGATTTTATTCGGTAGTGGTTCAAGGCATTTTTTTTTCTAGCAACTTCTTTTGTGAACTAAAACTCATCTAAACCCTCGACGTGCATTCAATCGTGATAACTTATTACCATATTGAATATTTCATGACGATCCAATCTAGACTTTACACATACCCTCTCTTAACGGGAGAGTATTCTTTTTGTTCTGTGTTTTTCTTCTTTTTAATTTTTTTATCGGTCGCTATGGTATTTGATCAGCCTTCAACACTGTGGTCTTTCCGCCTCTCCTCCCACAACAGCATGTATGTATACGGAAACAAAAACCGACCCTTATGGTGGCTCTCTCTACTGACCTTTCATGCAGCTATGGGATAAACCCGTCATGTGTCACAGGGATGGCGTCGTTCGGGAAGCACACAGCAAGAAATAGCGCTGTTGATTCAACAATATCTTTTGTCCCAGAGCGACCACTACTTTTCTGTTTTAAATCAACACAAAAAGCGGTGCTGATTTCGGTTATTTAACACAATAGATGTGCTATAAATGCTTCTTCTACACAAGGGGGTGTAATATAAGAACTATCATAATGTGAAATCAACCATTTATTGCGTTTATTAAACAAAGAAAAAATATGGTCTCACACTGGGCCCGCGAAAAGTGTAGAAGGGGCACACCTATTTTTGCTGTGCACTTTTCCGAGTACAGGGAAGGTTAAGTTAGCGTACATTGATTGACCTTTGGTCTAGAAATTATATCAAGAATCGACTGGTGAAGCTGAGGAAATCCTTCGAAAACTTCAGTCAGTGCGACCGACAGCAGGATTCGGACCTGCGTGTGTCCCCGGTGTCGATCCAAAAACTCAGAAATTAATAGTTACCAATACATGTGTCTATTAAAAGTATTGCACGTCTGTGATACTCTTGAGATCCACAAAGAGTAGTTTATTCCTATGAGGATTAGAAAAGAAACATTGTATCAAACGTAGAATAACCAGTTAGATTTTCTTCAGTGTGTCAAGATCTGCCCTTCAGTTAATGAAAACAATTAATGAAGAGTAGTACTACTCGGTAAGTTACTCAACTATTGACCTTTATGGGAGATACTTCCCCCCTTCAGAATCGCCCTAAAATAGCGAAATCACACGATATTGGTCACGTGTTGTCGTAGTAATGGATCACATAATCTATACTTAACTCAGGCAATAGAGAGCACCCTTCATTTCGACATGTGTAGACACGTGTTTCGCATATAGTAATGTTTCACTCCCTCTGTCCAATTGCTTTTCGAGACGCTGGTTTTATTGATCAATACTTGTAGATGAGGAAGGAAAAAGTCACTCAAACACACAGACGTAATTATTGCATCATTCCGCATTTTGGAGCAGAATGAGAAAAGAGAGATATTTACATACAGATATACATGAAGTTACGTACATTACCCAAAATACGTTCACACGAGATTAATACAAGTCCAAATAGCAACAATATTCAAAGTTTAAAGTACATATTTCTGATAGCAAATGGATCAATTTCTACTTCAGATGCCGCTCGCCAAACGCAGAAGCAATATATAGTTAGTCACTCACTTTATCTCACGTGGATGTAATCACTTCTACGTCCTCTCCAAGCTGCGTACCACACTTTCTCGCGTGTTGGTCAATTATATATATATCACTACTGCAAGCCCTCTCCAAGTGGTAGAATGACACATCTCCACAAAGCTGTGAGATTATTCCTAACACGAATGGGAAAGGGAGAGAGAGGAGAGTGGCCATAGATAGCATTTGTCTCGTGATGAATCAGTGATATATATATATATCCACTACTGTGAGAGCGTTGTTAACTCAAACAATAGAGTCCCTCTGCAATCGGCAGAATTTTCCCCTCTCCTATTGATTGATCATGAAGATTTTTCGTATCCATTTGGTCTGCTCTTAGGGAGAGAGAGAAAAACTCTATCGCAAGTGTTCACACACGCTAGAAGAGACACAAAATGTCTACAGACCACGCAATTAGGACCTCCAAACACGAACATTAGAAAGAAATCAAATGGTTTCCATACAGCGCTTCCCAGTTGCACACACACGCACACAGTTACCAAGAAGAAAAAAGAGCAAATGTTATAACCAACGCAACATTGGACCGACTCGAGATTTGAAGTTTATTTAGAGAGACAAGGACTGGTCGATACGGCATCAGAACGTCTCACGATTTAAGCCTGGACATCTTTAAGTAGAGAAGGAAGGCCTACTCAGCACGGTATCGGGGCTCACGATTTAAAGATGCGTAGCCACTGGATCAGAGGTTTAGGGTTCAATTC
>JAGDQP010039319.1:910-17784 GCA_022664845.1 Lepisma saccharinum | reverse complement strand
TTATTATTTTTTGGACATCTTATTCTTTTTGCTGTGAAAATTCAGAGGCTGTCCTACTCAGAAATTTATTCTTATTTGACTTGTAACTTCAACGAATTTCCAGGTATGAATGGGGGATCTGTTTTATATTGTGATTCCAAGCGTCTGACATAGGCTAGGCTATCTAAGTGTCACCTCCCGAATAATATTTGCTCAAAGTTAAATAACTCCGATAAAATCCGTTCGCTCTGTCCATCGTCAGTAAATGTGGCGTGTTAAAAATGTAATCAAGTCACGATTAATTACACCGGTAACAAACCCTTTCGTAGCCAAGCAGTTCTCCAGTATAGCTGTACATCGCCACGCCAAAACCCTAGTTTAAGTCTCTACCATGAGACAAATACGCTTTTTATTCACCAAATTATTAACCAATTTTAATCAATCTAACACCATCTTTTCAACCGTTCACACAATCATCTTCAGCCTTTCACAATAATCACCTCCCGAAGTTTGCACCATTATTTCGGTGACAACCCTGCATACAGGGTGTTCCAAAATAACATCGACAAAAACGTCACGTGATTCCTGACATGAAAATAAGATAAAAAAGTATCGACAATCGAAGGCGCACAAATGCTTCGTTACGGTACTATAGACTCCTGAAAGCGTGGGAAAATTAGCTGGAGATATTGATATTTCCAACACCATGAACAGTAGAACTGAGGTTGCATGGTAGCCTCGAAGACTTCAAATCATCTCTATCCAAAAATGGATATTCCAAAATTGTGCAATGAATGTCTAAAGGATTTCCCAGAGGAAGTAAGTAGGATATTTCCCGAAATTCTTTGAAGTAAAGGTGGGTTGAATTTAGTATTAATGGGACAACTTTCCGTATGAGTAAACGTAATTACTGACACCTAACCGGGTGATGAAAGTCTCTTTTACTCGTAAAATGTACCTCAATCTTTCGTTGAAGTTTATAGCATTTACTCTTGTTTATTATGTAATCCACATCTTTTTTTTTAATCGCCCCACAAAGGAAATCGACTTGCCGCAAACGCATTATTGTTTCTTGCTGGAAGATAAACTCATTCATTCTTATTCCCACTCACCTTTACTTCAGAGAATTTCAGGGAACCCCCTATTTCCCTTGGGAAATTTCTTGCCCAACCATTGCACAGATTTGGAACATGCATTTTCTTGAAAGAGCAGGTTTGATGTCTTTGACTACCATGCTGCCTGTTGAACTGATAACGTTATTGGAAATATCAGGCTGTGGAGTTCATGTAAGGAATCTCGTGAGGTTGGTTGTTTCGCAGTGTTGGTGTGTGTTGTTTCGCAGCACCCTGTAAAAAAAACATCTATATCTTTTTAACTTGATTTTTTTTAAATCCCTACCGGCTTCAAATAGAACTTATCTCTTAATATCGAAAGAATGTAGCTCTCTATCAACAAGGGTTAGAGAGTCGTTGCCCTCGGAACATAGTGTCTATCGCAAACAAAAGGCTCCGTGATACTAAGAGAATTCTTTTTGTATGCTGTTGTCCACATAAGATTTTGTTTACAAGTTTGACTCTGCTTTTGTTTTGTCTTCCATGAGATCGGGTTACAGCGTACGTGCAGACCTCAATATTCAATGAATCATGGCTACCCAAAAGTTCTCTTGCACAAGCAAAAAAAGGAAGTCTTGTGACAAAAATGGAAACAAAAGGGAAGAATGAGGGGCTGGGAAGACAAGTACGGAATGGAGTACACCACGATGGATTTCTATGTTCTCTTTTAATAATAGGAAAGTTTATGGTATTTAAGTAAGAAAATTAACAGTAAAACAGTAGGTAATGCAAAGAAACAGGAGATTTAATTATGAAACAGTGGGATGGAAACATTGAAACCGGACCGACAAGTCTGATACAAGTCCGAAGGTGTGCAAGCGCTCATTGCTTTTGAATTGCCACTATAACAAGATCAGCCTTCAGATAATCGGAAAGCCCAGTGGAGTCTTCCGGCAGCTGTCCGTCAAAAAAACCTGAAGAACTCTTTGCCTGAATGTGTGCAAAGCTCCATTTAAAGCAATGCTGCACTACTCTTCCGATTTCCTTCATGCAAAAAAGTCTTCCGACATGTCTGAAGCATGTCGGAACGTGTGCAAGGGGTGTCAGTCGGCGGTTCTTTGCAAACCCTTGGGTCTATATTTGCTCTTTCCGGAGATACGAGACTACTTCCGTATGTTATGAACTTATGATATTACTATTGTTAGAAACTGTCGGCGTCTACTTCGTCGTGCTCTGGCCTCTGGGACGACGGTCATCATCCTGAAGAAATTTTGTTGAAATCCAACCCTGTATGGTAAAAAAATAATAAAAACCCTGGTCTGATTTCCGTGTCACCGGAACAAAATCGGGCCACCGGGTCAGGCTGGGTCCCAAGAATAGACCCGGCGACCCAATGAACCGTTTCAGTGCTGCACCTAGCTACGCTCACCAACACACAGAAGGGAAAATGAGGCAGAAAATAGGAACATTGTAACCTCTCTTCCTCTCTAGCCGCTAGTCAACGCCCAGTTACAGTCTCTTGACCCCCTCCCCTTTGAGAATACAAACTCTGGAAAACAAGAATTTACAGAATTCAAGAAGAGGTCTTACTAGAATACAGTAGATAATTAACGCAGAGAGCGAAAGGGGATATTTCAGTGTTCTCTTAGCATAGCGATACCAACTGTAGAACTATTCTAATCAAGAAGTAGCGGACTACGGTCCAAAAAGCTGCTATGAAAAGACGCTGTGCTGACCACTTTTTTGTACGAAATCTTTCTGGTAGTCATATGGGATGTCGAACCAAAACAGAGGTAAGAAGAGTCATTCGAGGGAATGTTTGAACATGGCTGTATGCTTGGAACCGAGTCTGAACCGATGACACGATTTCGACGCGGGGGCCTGGAAGGCAAAGCAGAAATTTAATTATTTTCTATTATACACTTTTGCTTTTGAACAGCATTTTTTTTTTTTTTAGCGGTGTCCGGGATCGGGGATGTTACCCCCTCAAAGCACGAAATATACGACGCCGAAAACTTACTAACAATAGTAATAAGTATGGAAATAGTTTAATAGTCCGAGAAAGAACAAAAGCACCTCCGGAGGTGTGCAAATACTCCCACCTGCCCCTACTCGGAAAGACTATTCCGAAAGAATTTTGTGTTTCAAGTATTAAATAGGATAAAAGCATTAAAAATCTTTTGACATTTTCAAAAATGAAATTCCCATACACACTCTCTCTCTCTCTCTCTCGAAATCTCACAAATTATAATACTGATTGAATGATTCAAACCAGAGAAACACGACAAGGTCACGGGGTCCAAATTGGGCCAGCGTGTCAAGATTCGATAATTAGATCGTGGAGTCATATAGTCAGTCTAGTTTGTCGGGGCAAGACTGGGTCAATGGAGTCACCGGTTTCGATTGGGTCAAGTTTTAGACCGGGGACACCTAAAGCGACCCGGTGTCAGCAATGAACAAACAAACTTATTTTTTACGCCCTGTTGTATTGAATACTGTAATTCCAAGCTAACTAGAAAGAGATTAGAAAAAAAATAGTTATTAATTTAGAAACTTAATTTCAGTTCATTTTCCGGACCTAATTTCTTTCTTTCTTTCTTTTTGTTTATTCTTCGTAGGGAATGACTGTTTTCTATGCTCCATCTGGAATGACAAATTACAGAAACTTTTTTTTTTCTCGCCACCAGAGAAACTTTTCCGAGTTAATTTGCAAATGTTGAATTCAAAACAGGAGAGAGAGGGGGGGGGGGAAGAGAGAGAACTGTAGTAGTTATTTCGTACCTGATTAAATGAACAAACTTTTTATAATAGCTGAAAATTTTCCCAGCTCCTGGAAAACAGGAGAAAGTTTTCAACCTATTTTTATGACTATAATAGTGTTTCTGGCTCTACTGGAATTATTTTAATTTTAAGTACATTTTTTTTTTTTTTTAAATTTCTGCTAATGTTTTGTTCCTGAAAATTAGTTTCTCTGTAATAGATTTATGTTATCATTTCATCTGGATAATTTGTTTTATGCACAAATATAAAATTCATCATTTCAGCTCTAGTCAGAGGAAGTTTGAAACTCACAAAGCAAGTGGATGCCATTTTTAACCGAAACTCATACACACACAGACACATTAAAACAAGCCACTTTCATTTCCACTCCAGTTTTCGAAATCTCCTGTAAGCTGCGTGTTGAAAGAAGGAATTAAACGTTCGTTTAGATTTGCGTCATTAGCGTTTAGAACTTCGAATTAATAGAAGCAGGGCCTAAAATAGAAATTCCCGTCAAGCCCTTCTCTTTTGAAATTAATTGTTAGAACGAAGCTGTGCACACAGTAAATTAAAATCTACTTCTTTTTTTACACTTGTTGTGTACGTATGTGCTAAAATTTTCCTTATTTCATCCTTTCTTAGTGTTGTGTTACATCTAGAAGTGTCGGTCTGAGCCAAAGTTGCCTAAAGGACAAAAACAGATTACAATTACTTCCCAAGTAGCAATTTTGACCTTTCTCAAAAGTAAGAAATATGGGAAGTGGAACAACTTCATGTAAGCTTAACAAGTCAAGCAAAAAAAAACTTGTTCAATGAAGAAGTCTAGTTTAAACAAATTAGAATTAAATTACTTATAAAAAAAAAAAACTTTGTCCAGGATGGGAATCGATCCGAAGACCACTGGTACACAAATCAGATGCTGTAATCACCAGACTACAGAACCATACACCCCAGCTTGCTTTACAAGTGTTGTTTCTACTTAATTTATCAGATCGTAGGAAGCATCTGTAGTAAAAGTAAGGCAATTGGTAGAGATTTCTTACGGCGAAACAGTCCTGCCACGTGATGGGACTTCAACGCCCTGAGATCACCACTGAGGTGCTACAAAACAAATTTCAAATAAATTTCAAGTTTGATAAGCTTTTCCCCATAACTACTTCTTTCAACAAGCTTGAATTAGGTTAGTTATAACAATCGTTGTTCCAACAAGTTCCTTTCATACTTGTTTATTAAGTTCAATACACTATCAAGTTTGACAAACTCAAACCAAGTGACTGACAACCTTGTTGAAAGTTTGCATGCTATCTGGGATAAATATATGTCTTATGAACTGAAAACTGTTTCTAGTACATTCGTATAAGGATTCAAACCTTGTCATACTAAATGAATCTAACTTTAAAATTTCTGGTGACGGACACATTACATTAAAGAGCTATAAAATGATATATTATTCAGTCTCCACCTTAGGCGCCAAATTGCGAGATTTGAAATCAAAATAATGAAAGTTGAAAGCAAATTTAGGCGGCGAACTTCTGTATTTTTTAGAAAAAAGTAGGCTTTTCTTCCGAGCCTATAATGGACAACAAAGAGCGGTAATTTATTTTCATCTTGCAAAACCCTGAAACGGGTCAAGGGGTCTTGAGACCCGGCCTGAGCCGGAGGTAAAGCAGATTTTTTTATTTATTTTCTTTGCGTTTACTATGAACAGTGTTTCTTTCAGGACTACACGTGAAATACGACGCAGAAAATTTCAAGTTCATTATAGTTTCCAGACCGGGTCAATCAGATCATTTAGCCTAGATGGGTGGATTTATTGGGGGAGCATGGGGGCATTGACCCCAGTCATTTCAGAATGACTAAGAGAACCCCTGGAATAGCTTCCACTCTTAAACTAATTGACTCCCAGGGTCTCTCTCTTAAATCCTGAAATGATTGGGGGCAATGCCCCAATAACTCCCCCCCCTCCCCATGCATTTAGGTCAAGTTTAGGACCGGGTGAGCGAAAGTGGCCCGGTTTCAGCTCTGTTATGAAAAGGAAGAAAAATTCAGACTCTTTTTAAAGTTGAAGACCAAACAATATTATTATTATTATCTTTGAAGAAGAGAATTGAGTAACATCCAGACCTCTCATTTTCATTTCGTTCCTAGTGCAGAGAGAATAGCAGGAGAATAATATTGAAGCTTGTCAAAGAGATACAACACATTCTATTAAAAAGCTTCTGTACTTGTTCGTGAGTAAACAGGTTTAGTTAGAGAACACAAACACACAGGCAAACTTACGTTGCAATACAACCAACCCCTTACGTTCACAAACGTATGTATATGCATAGTCATAGCAACATGTGCGATTCATGCATAGATGTTAGCCATTGACCGCAGGCGATGGGTTCCTCTAATTAGTCTCCTCAGCATGTATGTTACTTCATCCCTCTTTCCTGTGTTGCTGTTCTTGCCGCAAGCGTTACTCCCTGTCGGTTGCCAACAATACCCGAGGAGCGTCGCCTGACCTATCACCATGATTCAGGTTGCCAACTAACACGTGTAAAACATTTCCGTGCTGAATTTTCTCTCAAATCTGCTAGTGTTTCCAAAAGGGGAACGTTTCCTGGCAACTGACACGGGAATGAAGCTACTGGGAAGTGGATATGTAGAACACGACTTATATCGTTGGGGAGGGTTCAGCGAGCTGTATATGAAATGGAAAGTAATTTGTGCAGAATGAATACGGATTGCGAGAAAAAAAAGGCAAAACGTCTTCGCGTGAACAAAGTAGATGAAGGTAAGAGTACTGGCCGTGTGGTTGAGTGGTAAAGGCAGCCAACTTCGGAGCGTGTGGTCGTGGGTTCGAATCACACCATCGACTCCAATTTTATTGTTAGTTGAAACAGTTTTGTATACGATCTGATAACCGTTGATCAACGAAGCGAATAGCCTACATATAGCCACTGGACTGCTTCTTCTTCATAATTTCCAAGTCATTTTACCAGTACGATGGATACACTGTGTTATTTCATCACTGACTTTTCCATACAAAAAGATAAATGACAGTCGACGGCGAGATTTGAACCCACTCTCCGGAGTCGATTGCCTTTACCATTTTTTAAAAAAAAATCTCTTTTATTTAATTTCTAGTTACATTACATTTTAGTTATACGATTCTGACCTTTATTTATGCGTTTAATTTACTTAGGGGAAGTCAGTTTAATATGAGCAGTCCGAAAATATGAGCAGGATGAAGCTTATATCCTCATATATTCCACGTGCATTGCGCAAGCGCGAAACAACGAAGTTGGTAGCCTTGTTTGAAGTTTCGTGGTTGACGACAGTGGATCCCAAGCTAGTGTGCTGCTATTGTTGTGTAATAAAGGAGAAGTTTAAAGGTACGTACAATTAAAAAATGTTTATTTTTTGAGCTATAGTCTCAGGGTAATGGAAAATAAGCTACAACGAGGTATCCATTCGTTATATAAATATATCACTTAATTTATAGTCAGTTCCGTCTAGGAACAGAACGCCAATCGTTTGTTCACTCCTTTGTGATAAACATAGTTACAAACTGCAGTGCATTAAAAAAAACACTAGCAGTCGGTGAAATATGAGCTTTTTAATTCAGTATGAGCAGTCAGTTTAATTCAGTTTAGTACAAATTTACTGAAAATAATGAGAGAAATGAACGTGAGGAGCTTTTGCAGGTATTAACTAGAGCAGAAAATTTGTAATGACATATTAATTTGTGGATGGCATTTAGTACCTCCCTCAAATTAATCAAAGACTATTCTTTCTAAAGTAAGCCCACGTTCAGCAGATGTTACTAAGCTATATTCCTTACAGTATACGAATGTATAGGCCTATTTGACCATTTGTAAAGTAAACGAACCTAACGTTATCTAACCTAAAGTCAGTAATAGTTACAATATCACGATTCATAGGCCTAATCATTACCAAATTGTTTGGGAGACATACTAAAAAGCATTCTAATTTGTAATGACATGGATGACAAAGTCTGCACTCCTTTAATTCGTAATCAGCCTAACCCCTATTATGTTTGGCCACTTGTCGTCAATTTCCGGTTTAGGTCCTATTGATAGACTCTTGACCATCCAACAATAATGGATGCAAGTGGGGGGTCTACGGGAGCCCCAGTCCAGCCTAGCCCAAGCCAAAACTCCCCCCAAAAAATCATAGGCTTAATAGCCTATTGTAAACTCCAGGTAGGGCTAAAGATGTAGTGTTTGTCAAAAAATGGCCACTTGACTCTTCTCCCTCTTGGGGAAGAAAAGTCTTATTGCCTATTTTTGTCCACTTTTTTGACAAAACTGAAACTGCGGCTTAGACATTTTTCGTTGCAGGTCTGTATATTTGCACATTCACAGGAGTAATGTTCGAATGTGTGTTTCACGAGCGTGAGTGGCTCTCTTTTGCTAATTATTGTAATATTTAATTGTATTACATTTTATTTTGTATATTCTACTGTTATTCATTCTTTTTCACTTGTATTGGGTGTGCAGATATTGACATAGAATGGTACTCATATATGCCTTATGCAGTACTCATATTACCCTTGTACCATAGGAAATATGAGCACTGCACACCTACCTTACATTCCTCTTCATTATTCGGATACCAGAGGATGTACAACTCTGTACTTTCTAGCGTTGTTCAAAGAAGAACCTGCCTTACTTTTAGTCATATTTTGAAAGTTTTGTAATAAACCGTTTTTGAGATATAATCGCATTTTCATTAACTATGCTCATATTCACCTCACTTTCCCTATATCTAAGTTAAAACACACTCACAGACATCCATGCTCGGGGTGGGATTCGAACCCACGATCCTTGGGTCGCCGGACTACCGCATTAGTCCGATCGACACCAGGAATGTCTACCACTCGGCCACACGGCAAGTACAGCAACCGTTACTCTTGCTTTCGTCTACTTTTTTCACGCGTAGACATTTTGCCTATTTACTCGCAATCCGTATTCATTCTGCACGCACAAATTGCTTTCCATTTCGTATACTGTACAGCTCCCTGAACCCTCCCCAACGATATACATTGCGTTTTACATACCCACCTCCCAGTTACTTCATTCCCGTGTGAGATCTAAGTTCGTCACATATTGTATAAGGGATGTAGTCCCTTGGTGATCACTCCACCGAGTCAGGGAGAAGTAGCGGTCAGGACGATAGTTGAAGTGTGGTAGCGACAGTCGTCTAATGAAACTGAGAAAACCCTCAGTCCATACTCTGATAGCATGCCAACTTGAAACAAGGTTGTTAGTCTCTTTCTTTGAGCTTGGCAAACTTGATATTGTGTTGAAAGTAATAAACAAACATGAAAGAAACTTGTTGGAGCAGCGCAAGTAGATTGGTTGTTATAATTAACCTAATTCAAGCTTGTAGGAACAAGAAGTTATGCGAGGAAGCTTGTGAAACTAGACATTTATTTCAGTTTTGTTTCACTGCACTCTCGCTGTCGCCGTAGGTTAGGGCTGTTTCGCCGTAAGCTAATCTTCGCCAACTCTCGCCTTTTTACTAAAGGCGTCTCTTGCAATCTGATGAACTAACAAGTACAACATATCGAGCTTTCAAATTGCTTTTTCCACCAACCGTGATAGAGGAGTAGGGTCCATCAGAAAAGCACCAGAAAGCATGCTTAAAAGGGTTATTGAACCCACATAGCATGTCAGCTTGTAACAAGGTTGACTGTAACTTGGCCTTGTTGAACTTGATATTGGGTTGAACTTGATAAACAAGAATGAAACAAAATTCTTATAACAGCTAGTGGTTATAACGAGCCTAATTCAAGCTTGTTGGAACAGCTAAACATAAGAAAGATTCTTAAACTTGAAATTTAATTTAGTTTTATTTCGTTGCACTACAGTTCTCGCCTTAGTGCGATGAAGTCCCATCACGTGTCATGAATGTTGTGCAGTAAGCTAATCTCAGCCAGCTCTAATCCTTTCATCACAGACATCTCTTGCGAATTTGATGAACTAACTATAAATAGCGCTTGGAAAGCGAAGTGGGGCAAGTTATGCCGTGGTCTGGTGACTACAACATCGGATTTATTGTGCCAAAATACCTCGGTTCGAGTCTCATTCAGGTTAACGTTTTTATGTTTTTAAACAAGTACATTAGTTTCTTTTCCCCTGTCCTGTCAAAGCTTTTTTAACCTTGATTTTTGTAAACTGGAATGATGGATTCAACCTTGTTTAGACCTTTTTGGTTTGGCTTGCCAAGCTTGCAATAAGCTGTCACACTTGTCAAAGCAAGCTTGATTCGCTTTTGAGTAAGGTCAAAATGGCTATGTGGGTACGTGATTCGAAATGAATTAAAACGTTTCCCATTTTAAAACTGCTAATATAGACTTAATAATAAAATAGACTTATACCGCTTACCTATTTTCGTCTACGCTAAAATCAATGGTTTTTTGCTTAAGAGCACGTGCTTTTGAAACTTGCCGTTTCGTGGCTCTGGTGGCTACTACTGGAAAGAACCATCGACTGAAAATTGTCACCAGAGTCATCTAGTGACAGGCTTCAAAATCACGTGCTCCTAAGCGCAGTCGAAAATATGTAGGCGTGATAAGTCTATATTATTATTTAGTCTACGCTGCTACAGTATTGTTAATATTCGGATGCTGATAATTTATTCTGCACAGATCTAATATTCTATACTGGAATATTCATTCATCGAAATTGAGGGGCTTATTTTAAACAAGTTAGAGCTGTGATTTTACCGACAATCGCGACAGCCCACAGGCATTAATTTTTACAAAATAGGTTGGCAACACTGACTGTTTAGAACCGGAAAAACATTCAGAATTTTCTACCGCATCGAATAATGTTTAGGTCAAGTTTGGTGCGATTAAGTATAGCGATATGGAAGCAATTAAAAAAGTAATATTGAATTTTTTTAAGTGGTTGGCAACACTGATAACTGCGACGTCTGATCGTGATAGTTCCGGCGGCTCTGAGCTAGTCATATCATTTTTTTCGTCAACACTTCAGCCACGCTCGTACACATTCTGGTTCATGAGATATATTTTCTGAACACGGTTTGGCAACACTGGCGACGGGGGTGGTTGCATGTGGGACACATACCCAATATGTGTCCACTGACTCAGTTATATTTATGCCAATTGAAGACCTAAATTGAAAAACATTCCAAGTCCACTTTTTTCGTATTTGCATTTTTTCTGTTCGTCGTTATCTACGTTCGAAGGGGTATCCACTTGCATAAATATTACATCCTAATCCCACCACAGAAACCCTTTTTTAACACAAAATAATTTATGCTCAATAGGCTAACATACGAAGGCCTTGGACTGTTTTTCGTTCCTCCAGAAAAATATACTCCGGTTGACTTGGGATGTTTTGCAATTCACGTCTTCAATTTTAGTCAATGCCTTTTTCACCAATACCTCAAGAACCTCTCTACGTCTTATTACTGTTGAGATTTAATTAGTGGAGGGTAGGTAAAGTTCATAAGTCCTAAATTGCAGGAATTTAGGACTCGTGCAATTTAGTACCTCTGCAATTTAGGACTTCTGTAAAATCCAGAGAACTGGCTTCTTGTCTTTTAGGACTTCTGGAATTTAGGACTTGTGGTGCTACCCCTTAGTGGACACTGACAGACACACGGTCCGAAATTAAACAGAAGTGTCAAAAGTCATGGGATAGCGGGAGGGAACTAGTTGACGGCGAGGTAACATCGCGAAAAACTGGTCGAAAGGCGCGAAGCAGTTGCAGTGTGGTCAGTTGAACTTCTGTGAGTGAAATGAAACGTCGGGTACAGTGGTGATAGCAACCCGACGGAAATTATCGTCTTTTGAGCGAAAGATAATAGTTGATGCTAAACGAATGGGGCATGCGATTTCCTAAGTCGTCCGAACATTGAACTTTACTAGCTCCACAGTGTCAAGGGTGGACCGTGAGTACCGCGTTGGAGGCATTACGACTCATCATGGACAACGCAGTGGCTGCCCACGGGTGCTGAATGACCACGACCGGCGACGTCTGTGCAGACTCGCCCGCGTAAGCAGATCTGACAGGAGGAATCAATGCAGAACGCCCCAAGAACGTGTCAGTGTAGCGATATTTAGTTTCCATGAAGTAACGCAGTCGAAGACAGACACGTGGGCCACTACTAATCGCTGTCCTTCGGCGGCGGCAACTCACATGGGCTCGGTAACACGTGCGTTGGGTCTTAGAAGACTGTCAACGTGTAACATACGCCCGACGAAGACAAAAAATGAATTTGAATTTAATTTTTAAGGTCTTTAGGCAACTTTGGCTCAGGCTGGATGGATGATGATTGGTTGAATGAAGAAAGTTGGAGGAAACGGGATAACTCTGAGAAAACCCACGCACACGGTATTTTCCACCACAAAGCCCATATGGTACCGGCAGGGTGTGAGCTCAGGCGCCAGTGTACTCTAACTGTTGAACCACTGCGGCCCCGAAAACAGAAATTGAATTGAGTGAAATTTTATTTATGGCCTTTAGGCAACTTTGGCTCAGGCCGAACGAAAACAAGAAAACCGCAAAAAGTGAAAGCAAGCTAATAACAAATGCACATTCGTGCATATTATGCCCGGTAACAGTAGGGGTTTAATTTATTAATGTCAAATTTTATTTTTTTTCTGACATGGTCAATTTACTTTCTTTAGGTTTGTAACTAATTTTAGTCGCTTTTAGGACCTATAGGATTCGCACATTTGATTTAGAAATTACTTAAATGAAAATATATGTTACAATAGTGATGTTACTAACGTAAGTAAATAATAAAATAGATCAAAAACCTGAGTATCGGCCTCTAGTGATAAACAAAACACTGCTACTCTTGCGAAATTATACTTATTTAGACTCGCGTCTAAGTAGAGCCTACATGGAGACAATGTGTCTAGCTCTGCGCCTGTGCGAGAGTGGACAACGCCTTGTTTCCATGAGCTTCACTTAGACGGTAGTTTTTAAACCACAAGTATTTTACATTCTCATGTTAACACATGAATATGGTAATAAACACCAAAAAAGTGTGCTCTTTATTTTTCTTTATATATAGGCTAAGTATGAAAGCACTATAGCAGGGAAACTCATAATACATTTGGGTAAGGAAAGAGGAGGAAAGAAAGCATGGAATGGAAACTCTCATAAGTACAAGCTACAAGCAAATAGGGAACAAATAATTAGTTTGCATTCCGTTAAACCTTTCGCTGAATTCTTTCCCCAAACTACGAAAATATAGAACTGGCTTCAAATATTTAACCACAATCTAGTGAAATAAACAAAATGGCTTTAACATATGAACGCGAAAAAGCGTGGAAATTGCTTTACATGGAACGATTTTCGGTACTTGTTAACTTTTTGGCTTACTATTAAAACACACACACAATGAAAGAAATTACTATTTAGAAGAAAAACACTGCTCATTTGAGAGTATATTTGTATCTAAAAGGGCAGGGAGTAAGGGTTTAATTTTTCACAACTCAAAATTAATAAATGTTCAGGTATAACTGTATGTAAATAGAAAGTGCACGTTTCGTCAATTGCGTAATAATAATAATAATAATAAGGTAAAACTAACCCTTGTGCAATGCGCACGCGCCGTGAATGACGCATGAAGGATGTGGAGGTAGCGCTCCAAATATTCTCGACGTACGGTACAAAGTGAGATGGAGTGGTCAGTCCCACGCTCAACCTCTTTTAACTTCCCAAGGTGCCAAGAAGTACCAAGGACACTCTGGTGCTCAATTTGATAGGAGGCTGAGTATACCCCAGAGCGCCAGGCACTGGAACACTGCGAGAAAAGTCACCAAGTGGCCTATCCGGGATTTGAACCCAGCCACCCAATTTGTAGTCAGACGCACTACTGCCTATGCCACGGCGACTGAATAATAAATAATAATAATAATATCCCCATCTCTTCTCTCTGTTGATACTGCAGGAAGGGCTAGCGAAAGTCCTCTACTCTTTTGCCGCAAAGTAAGGAAATTATGGGACTTTTTATCCATACACGTTATATGAGAGGATTTGCTTATAGCTATCTCATGCTCAGCGAAAGAGTGAGGCCAAAAGACAATTGGACATCAACCAGGACGACGCACCTGATTGGTTAGTAGACAGCTACCGATATGGTTGCCACTCTTCCTGCTGTCGGGGAAAGGGCAAATCCCTGTAATATACACTGAAGTACAAACGTCATGGGATAGCGGGGAGAAACTAGTTGACGGTGCGGTAGCATCGCGGCAAACCAGTCGAACACCTCGATTCAGTTGCAGTGTGGACCTCTGTGAGTGAAACGTCATGTACCGTGTCAATAGCAACCCGACGGAAACTATCGGCGTTTGAGAACGCGATGATGGTTGATGCTAGACGAATGGGGTATGCGATTTCGGAAGTCATCCAGACATTGAATTTTACTCGCTCCACAACGTCAAGGGTGGACCGTGAGTATCGAATTAGAGGCACTACAACCCACCAGGGATAACGTAGTGTTCGCCCACGGTGATGAGTGACCGCGACCGGCCACGTCTAGGCAGACACTTCCGGGCAAACAGACAAGCAACAGTGCGTGATCTGACAGTAGGAATCAATGCAGAATGTCTCAAAAACGTATCTCAGAAGTCAGTGCAGCGCAATGTGGTTTTCATAGAGTATCGCAGCTGATGACCAATACGCATGCCGTTACTAATCACTACTAATCGGCGGCGGTGACTCACATGGGCTTGGGAACACCTGGATTGGGTGTTAGAGAATATCAACGTGTAGCGTCGTAAGATGAGTCACGTTTCCAATTTGAACGCGCGGATGGTAGAATCCAGACGTGGCGCAGACCTCATGAGACCATGGACCTAAGTTGTCATCAAGGCACTGTGCAAGCTGGTGGTGGCTCCGTCATGGTGTGGGGCGTGTTCACCTGGCGTTGATTGGGTCCTCTAGTTCAGTTGAACCGGACATTGACTGATCAGCGCTATGTTCAGCTCCTTAGTGACGATCAGCATCACTTTATGGATTTCGTGTACCCTGTCAACAATGGCATTTTTCAGGATGGCAATGTGCCATGTCACCGGGCCGCAATTGTGCGCGACTGGTTTGAGGAACATTCTGCAACTACAAACGCATGATTTGGCCCCCTAGATAGCCGGACTTGAACCCTATTGAGCACATGTGGGATATCACCGAACGGGTTATTCCTGGACAGGAACTTCCACCTGCAACAACCACCGAAATGTGGACGGCAATCGAGACTGCATTGATGCACATCCCTTCAGCGGACTACCAAGCAACTTGACGCGTCGCTGCTACGTCGAGTTGCTGCACTTTGCCGTGCTCGAGAGGGTGTTCCACACATTACTAAGTAGGTATCTCATTACCTTTGGCACTTCAATCATTTAGAACATTTGTGCAGGATTTTGCAACACTACTTACATGACATAACTTGGTAAAACTTGAACGCAAGAATTGGAGTAAGCAAACACAGGGGGAAATCACCTTTAACATTGATTGGTTCTTTCCTCTTTGCTCTGCGAACTTCCACTTTTGCTCTTTTGTTCCTTCCCCTCTTTGTCTCGTAGTTCTCACCATCTTCTTTCTTTTTTCCTTTCCCAGAGGCTCTCATGTCCAGAGCTCGTAGCCAAACAAAAGGGCTGCCACCAAATTACATCTTTTCTGTTTTGACTTTGGATAGCTGTATTATTGTGTGAACAAGCGTTGTGTAAATTTGCTAGACTATTCAGCTGAAAATTAACCACACAGCAATGTGCATGCAGATTCGTGAGAGGTCTTCATAATTAGACATTGTTGCTCTGACAATGAACCAAATGAAGAACTTGAAACTTAATACATACAGAGAAAAGTTTCAGACAGTATTGTATTTTGACTTTCTTATTAAACAAAAATGACGTAGTTTTCACAAGATTATTTTTGCAGGCAGCACAGGGCTAGATTATACGTCTTTCATTCTACACCACATTATCCAGAAAGAATAAGTTTTGATAAAGTAACCCTCCATCTTAGTTTTAAATTAAATTTGGCATTACTCATGGTTGAGTGCCGGTGTGCAGGCTGTTGTAAAATAACGCCGACAAAATAACCTCACGAGATTCCTCACATGACAAAAAAAAAGTTAGACCTTCGAGGGTACACAAACGGTTTGTTTTGGCTGCCGAAAGCATGGGGAAATTAACCTAAAGGAAAAAAGTGTTTCCCAGATATTCTTTGGCCGTTTAGATGTCAGCGATTACGTTTATTAACTTTGCTCATACCGAAAGTGGTCTTATTCATATATCTGTGAATTCCTCCACTTCCGTTGTGGAATCCCTTGCGTATCCATTGCACAATTTTTGGATAGAGCAGGTTTGAATTCTTTGATGGTAGCATGCCGCCTCAGTTCTACTCTTAATTGTATTGAAAATATCAAACTCTAGAATTCATTTTCTCACGCTTTCGGCAGCCGAAACGAAACCAGCAAGCCAGGCAACGTTGGCCCGACGTCAGCATTTGATCGCCAAAGGCGGGTCCGACGTCAGCGGGTGGGTTTTGGGCGGGTTTACGCCTCTATGCCGACCCCTGACGGCGGCCTGGAAGGTGGCCCGACAACAAAACGCCATTTATGGATCGCGCGGACCTTTCCCTGACTACTTCCCGACTACTAGTTGGTCGGGCTGCCGTCGGGAAGTGAGGATTTATTTGACTTGCTGGGAATCTGTACCTTCGATGGTCTAAACTTTTTTTCTTCTTTTCAGGATCTCTTGAGGTTGTTTCATTGGTGATGTTTTCCAACACCCTGTATAAGCTACAACTATCAAATTTTAGGTCTCTTCGATTATATCTCCAGGAATCCAGGTTCACTAATCTTAACCTTAAAAATGCATTTCTTGTACAGTTTCTAAACGAACAATAAATTTGATGGCAGAAAGGTAGAAAGTCGATTGCTGAAGTAATGCCTTTTTTTTCCGAAGTGTTGATTATTTCGGTGACGAGTGGAAACGGATTGAAAGAGTAGAAAATGCTGTGGAATTGAATTTATTTTAAGGCCTTTAGGTAACTATGGCTCAGGCTGATAATGCTGTGGAGCCCAATC
>JAGDQP010039318.1:0-17784 GCA_022664845.1 Lepisma saccharinum | reverse complement strand
AAAAAAAAAAAAAAGTTCAACTAGTGAAGATGTGTCTCAGCGACCTTATAAGCAGGGTACGGATAGGTTATAATATGTCAGATAGTTTCAAGATCCGCAACGTATTGAAACAAGGCGATGCCCAATTACCATTAATGTTAACTTTGCATTAGAATATGCGATTTTAAAAATTAAAGGTGACAAAAAGGGGCTAACATTAAATGGTTTGAACCAACTATTCGTATACGCGGATGATGTAGAATTAATAGGGGACGATATAGATGCACTGCAAAGTACCGTAACACCGGTGTCGTAGTAGAAGCGTGCGATGAGATCGGTGTACAGCTAAACTGAGAGAAAACAAAATATGTGATAAGCCGAAACGCGGGGAATGAAGGAAATAAAAACACAACAATTAAGGATGAAATAGAGAAAGTAAACAAATTTAAGTACTTGGTAGCATACGTAACAAGCAAAAAAGAGGTCACGGAAGAAATTAAAAATCGCTTAGTATGGCGCAACGCATGTTTCTATTCAGTACAGAAATTTCTAACATTGGGATTAATGTGAAGAAAGTTGGAAATATACGGAACGGTTATTCTGCCGGTAATACTTTACGGTTGCGAAAGTTGGATTACTACCCTAGCACATGAACATAAAATACGTGTGTTTGAAAATAAGGTTTTTAGAAAGATATACGGGACGAGATGACTGGAGAATGGAGACTGGATAATGACCTCTACTGACTGTACGACTCACCTGATGAAGTAAGAAAAATGAAATTGCGGCAACTTAGGTGGGCAGGCCATATAGCTCGGATGGGGGAAAACGAACATTGTATTCTATCCTGGTTGGAAGGCCGGATGGAAAGAGACTGTTGGAAGGACATTAGAATAGATCTTCGAGAAGTAGGCGTTTGTGATGATAACTGGCTTGATCTTGTCCAGGATAGAATCCAATGGCGAACGTATGTTACTGCGGCGATGAACTTGCGAGTTCCATAAGCCGTAGAGTTTGTTAGTGACCTGTACTGAACAAATAACCTTTATTTTTGTAGGTAGTAGGTTAGTTTTAGAGGAGCTCCTCCCCCTACCCCACAACAATAAGTTTTTATTAGTTAGTAATCTTTACTAAACCATGACTCCAGTATCGTTGTACAACAGGTCACTGATATTACAGTTGGGAACAAATGAACTGAGTAACGCGCGAAACATTTACTGGCCGCGTAGTAATACACATAGGAGAATCGCTGTCGGAGGTAAGACATTCTTTTAGTTAACAGTTTCAATTGATTATCGTCAGGAAAGATGTTTACAAATGTGTAGTAAGTTGTTTAGCAGAGGTAGTAAATATAGAGTACCATTCCATTTTGGTTGCTCTTTTATAAGTAATAAATATTGCGTTTTATACTAATTATCGATGATGGCCAGGTGTGGAAGTAATGCCCAGTGTCTTTGTGCTCATTTCTACTTGATTTTGTATTAAATTCTCCGTATGGAAAACATGCAATGGGATAAAGTGCTACTTGGTTCAGCAAGCTATTGTGCTAACTATAGAAACGAAATATAAGTTCCCTCAATGTTTACTGCCTCTGCTAAAGATGTTACTCTAAATATTGTAAACGTCGTATTGAATGATAATACATTAAAATTCAAATGTAACAACATCTTACCTTCCTACATGAAAGCTCATCTATGCCCCTACGTGTACAGTGTATTAATACGTAGTCACTAAACGTTGCGCCCCTCTTTCCAACCCAGTAATCCACCAAACTGTTTTCAGAATTTTATGATTGTATTTTTTACATTCTTCCTTTTTTACTGTTTAAAAATTAATTATAGTCTGTTAGGTTAGCTCTGTGCTATCAGGAAATTCATTATCCCCCCAAAATCACGTAAACTGTATAAAGTGGATCTGGAAGAGAGCAGAGCGTACAATAAGAGCACTGAGTTACAACTAATACAAGATATCTGTGCATATCTAGAAGGTACAGTGACATAATTAATAATTTTATTCCTTCGTTGTTCAAGGAACAATCTTCAATAAATGGAATGAATGATCTACCTTGGAACAATCGTATTTCACAATTGGCTATTACAATTGGTCAGCTACACCTTCAGCAATATATTTGTCTATTGTCAAATGAAACGAATGCGAGCTGCTTTTTCTTTCACTTGTTCTGCACTCTCTCATGCTTTGTTTCGTAGAAAAATAACTTTTTCTTTTTTATATGTTTATAAACATCAGTTATTGTTTATATTTTAATTTTCCTTATTTGGTCAACCATTGCTACGGTCACCCTAGTTCACACAATCAGTTACTCCCAATAGGGGGGGATCACTGGGTTGACGGTCATTTTCCCTCCATATTCGCGGTTCGCTTTTCATTTGTTTTCCGCCGTTCACATAATGTCTTTGGGAAATGAATAAAGAAAATTGTTCTTTCAACTCTGTCAATATTTCGACTTCAGAAAGCAGTACAAAGTCTTATTTATAATGTGTTGACATTAGTTATGTTTGTTAGTGGATGACACTGTAGAATTTATAGTAAAATCAAATAATCCAAATGTCACCCCAACAACTTCAAAGAACCACAAACCCAATGAGCAGCGGTCGTAGTCCTACCATGCTCCTGTTTCTGACGCTACACTGTTGTGGTGTGAGCCTTTCTGTGGGAGCGAATGCGTGCTTTCCGAATAGGAACGAAGTTCGCCGAAGCTTTGTTACCGACCATCTACGTTGTGTTCTTCGTCAAGTAACAAGGATTTGCCTAGTCCTTGGTTGTAGTTCACCTGCCTACCTGAAGATGACACGACCATAGTTCGATAATGCTCCCATCTGTTGTTCACTCACAATAATTGTGAGCAAAGATGAGCCACTTTGGGCAATTATCGGCGGATCTATGGCGTTTTGATTTATTGATCCCGTGGTGGTCGCCATTTTTTTGAAGAAATTACGCTGTAATAATATGCATCTTCTCCCTTTACCCTTCTAGCCGGAGAAACCATACAGGCAGTATATTACCGCTTATGTTGGTTCTTTGTCGTTTTAGGCCGTTTTGTTTCATTATATGAGATCAGGAGCCCTGCCCTTCCTGTTGAGACTAGTCTTCTGGATTCTTTTTCTTCGTATATGTAATAAACAATAAAGGAGCTTTCCCCTCTTCATTGTGTAGTTCTGTAAGTGTACCAACGTTCTTGTGATTCTGGTTTTGTTCTAGCGGTTTGACGGTATTCCCGGTTAACTTTATTATTTTGTCCTGTGAGGTTTTCTGTGGTCATTATGTTTGGCCAGGAACTCCTGGTTTGTGTCGTTCACGATTTTAGCCGTCTGGTGGTAGTGACTGTGGTTATTATTTTAGTATTCTAAGTGGTATCCGGTCAAAAGAGCGCAAGGACATAAACAGCGTATGGACAAAAACCGCGCGTAAACAAAAACAGCGCATGCAAATACAGCGTGGACAAAAACAGAGCGTGAACAAAAGACGCGCGTGGATAAAAAAGCGCATAGGCAAAGACCATAAACTGTTCGTGGTATTAAGTTAGATATATTGAACGCAAGGAATTTTTGCATCTGTAAGATTGTTTTAGAATGTGTGAAGTGAATAGAAACGGAACATAAGCAAAGACTTTAAAAAATTACAGGACAAAAATTCCCGGAAAATGAGAAACCCTGTTGATTCATAATCAGCTGACGATGGTGTCGATTCAGTGCAGGATAGTAACGATGAAGAACTAAATTTGTCTTTAGAGGAAGACATGTTTTGTGACAAAGAAGTTGAAAGTAACCCTTGAAACACAAATACGTCCATTATCCTCGGTGACTGTCTGGTGTTCAAAGTACTTGTAAAACTAAAACCTTTTTATATGCTGTGTTTGTAAGATAGGTTACTTCGAGGATGATGGTCTTGTTGGAATATTTTTAAAACGAATGTCACAAACCAACAAATTCACACTGACTGAGTTTTGTCTCCTGAGAAGATGTGATAAAAAACCTGGCCTTGCCAATTTGGAGTATAAGTTCACGTTTCAAACACATGCTACTTTTTTACATGATCTCACCGATGTTGTTGTTTATTAATGATACTAGGATTATGGTGGAGTTTTATTATGAAGCCTACAGTGAAGCTCGTACTAAAACATACTGTAGTAAGAAATTTTCGAAATCTATCTATTACAGTCGCTACCATGTCGTTAAATAACGTGAACTGTCTCGTTCTCAAATTTGTGGAATTTCTGACGTTAGGGGACTAGATAGCATAATTGCCGAACGCTAGTGAGGCTCCTGGGAAGACTCGATCTACATTTGTTAATTTGTCTATCTGATTGTCTGTTTGTCCGTCTGTAACACTCTACAGGGCTCAATCGTTGGTCTTTTATCTTGACATTTTGAGGATAGTAGCATGAAACACCCGAAATTTGCTGTATACATTTTGGGGGCAATCCAACGTAAAATTTCAAAATGGCAGGCCTCCACGCTGCAGGGCGCAATTGTTGGTCTTTTAACATGAGGCATCTGGTCTGTAGGTCCACTAGTAAAAATATGTATTAAATGAGTGAAAATGGGGTAAGCACTTCTGGACTAAGATATCTTCCTCAGAATGCGAAAAGTATGACTAAACACAAAAAATGCAAATAAAATGTACAGGAACAAAATTTCTTCTTGATATATTTTCACATACGAATTCGTTTACATTATGTGCATTGAAAATATGGATTATTGTTTCAGATTTGAGGCAGTGGAAGGAAAAGTGGTGTAAGGAAATTTTCAATAATCTATTTTCCTTAGCAATATACATACACATGTGTACACTGGATATTAAGACACGTCGTAGTTCACTCATAGTACATTCACGAGTAGTATACGACCCGCTACACCACCAAATTTGTATATTTTGCTGCCGAGAAATAATTTTTTGGACTTAACTAACTCTTATTTTGAGTTACACCGTTTACCCTTCTACTGACTCATTTAAGTTTCCCAGTTTCTGTACAGAAAATTTTATTTCTAGTTACTCATTTTATACTTGAAACTTTATTAAACTGACTGATGAAAAGAAAACTGTAATGTATTTATAAAAATTAACTAACATACCAAGATACTAGTCTGAGATACATACACTTTCGGAACGTTCATTTTGTATTATAACTGTAATTCTTACACTTACAATTTGCATAATCAGAAATTGTAATTATGAGCAATGCCTCTCAGAAACGTAGGCAAATCAGTGTTCCGGTAGTTTTCAACTAAACCTTTTTTTTTCCTAGCTGTTACGTCCTTGTACTTCTTTTTCCGTTGGATTTCATCACCACGAATATACTGTTCAATTCAAAACTCATTGATTTTCTACTCCTTCTTGAGATGATCGATGAACTTCCAAATTGTGGGATGTGCTGCACCAACAATATGATCGAAACTTCTGTGCCAGCCTTCAATGGAATTGTTTGTTCTATTCAGACCGTCGATTACATTTTGTCGTTGATTCCATATAAGCTGGTCAAATCTTGATGCTCTTCGACGATTTTCTCCGAGCTGAGGGCGTCCTACCCACGTATCCTCAAAATAATTTTGCACTTCTTCCACGTCTTCATCGGCGTTTCTGAAAAAGTCCATTTGTTTTACTTCTTCAAAAGCTGCGCAGACTTCTCCAGGAGGAATGAATGCAAGGGAACCTAACTGTCGAATTTGTAATGAAAAATTCTCTTCATTTGCATATCTATTCACCAGCTCATCCGTTTGTTGAATTTTTCGCCAGATACATTGTTGGAAGTGATACATTGTTGAAATGCATTTATTGCGCTTTTTTCAAAGTCCAACATTATGGTTTCGGGTTCTAATCCTTGGTGCAATTCTTTCAAAGCTTGAAGCATACGAATGTAAGAAAGTTCTGGTTTGTTCGGTAAAAGTACAAATACAGTTGGAATAGTGGTGTCATAGGGCAGAGCATGAATAGTATAAACTGCCTGAACAGTGGAGGCGCTGCGTTGAAAGTCCCATCAGCGTGCCACTCCTTACATCTGCTCATCATTTGGAGGTTTCTTTCTGTTGTAAAAATAAGTAACCTGTCTCTTCCCGGACCATTATCATACATCAAAAATCTTCCCCCATCAAGCATTTTATAATCATTTGGTATTTGCAGCGCTTCAAGATCGCGAGGATTTGGCAGTGGAGCCTGGGTTCTCTGACGCTCTCTGCGTAATGTTCGACATAATTGGCTTACACGTGGCATTGCTCCTGCTGTGGCAGGTGATACTGTTTCTGCTGGTGCAACTATAGTAGTAATTGTAGGCTCTGTTGTATTCCTTGCTCTTTCCTTGATTGCATTAACACATTTTCTAGCTTATGTCGATGGCTTATCAGATGCATGGCTGTGCACTCCCTTCACCGTTGGTGTATCATTTTGCACATGAAGTCTTCCTCTACATATTGAACGCACTTCCACAGAGTTTTTGTGCCTGAAGTTCTTTCTATCCGATATGTGGTAACCTCGAAGTATAACCAACTGATGCCCTTTATTACTTATAGTATACTCCACCTTTGTTCAAATGGAACTTGAACTTTTAAGCTGTTGATTAACTTCTCAATTTGCATTTAACACATGCGCAAAGTTTTCTTTTCCTTCTTTCCATCCACTCTAATCAATAGTTCAGACTAGTTCAGTTTCTTAGTCTAATACCGTACTGTATATAACTGCAATATATTAGTTTTAATACTGAGATAACGTAGTTCATTTCTTTGCTTCAAATCAGTAATCATTTGTAAAGCTACTGCCATCTGTTCTTCTATATAGCAACAACATACACACTGCCCATAATTCGTGTGTAAATTTCATTGCCGTAATATACAGAGCTGCTGAAAAGTAGGACGATGAAAGAGGGAGTTTAGATGAGGACCGAATTTCTGTTTGAGATAAATCCACTGATACTTAATGTGTAAACTATCAGCCATAAGCGTTCAATGGATTTCTAAACTACATAAAATGGGGCAAATATATTTTCATGCGCCCGGTTGTCAAGCTGACGATTACCATGGCATGGATCCCATCGTTGCCATAGTAACGGTTGCTACGGTCGCAGGTCCCGGGTTTCCATGGATTCAGACCCACGGTTGTCGAAAGAACTGTCCCCGAGAGGTCCCCGTTTTTTATGGCAAATAAGTGCAGTGCTCTAATTTTGCCAAACAACATCCTTTGTTTGGTTAAAATATTTAGTGAAATACGGTTTCGAAGATAAAACAGAAAGTTTATCTTTCAAACTGGAGTCGGGAACTAGTCAAGATACATGGAAACCAACCATGTAAATCCATCTGAGTGTAACATAGCTTGTTTGGTCGAAATATTTACAAGAGCTAGCAAAGATGAAGTAATAAGTTCATTTTTCTAAATAGCAGTCGGAAGGAGCCAGGGATAAACCAGTCAGATACGTCAGCCTGTGTGGAACTTCGTTTGTTTGGTCAAAATATTCTAAGAAAATGCGCAGATAAACAGGAAGTTATTTTTTTAAGTTCTCAGCGGAACATAGCACTACCAAACCCAATCAAATATATTGACCTGTGTCGAACTTCATTTCTTTATTGAAAATAATCTAAGAAGTAACTAAGTTCAAGTTACTAATCACGAACACTCTCTTATGTTCATTCGTTGGTTTTATCCGCGCCGCATGCGCTGTTTTTATCCGCGCTATTTTTGTCCATGCGCGGTTTTCATCCGCGCTATTTTTGTTCATGCGCGGTTTTCATATGCGCAATTTTTGTTCATGCGCGGTTTTCATACGCGCATTTTTTTCCTTGCGCGGTTTTTATCCGTGCTATTTTTGTCCATGCGCGATTTTCATTCCTCACTATTTTTGTTTATTACCTCGCTTTATTTGCACGCGCTGTTTTTGCTCATCGCTGTTATTGTTTGCGCGGTTTTGACCTAGAACCATTCTAAGTTTGTCTTTATGCAGTGACAATTTGTGTTAGTGGTCAGCCAGTCATGTTCATGATTGGGTTCTTGGCTGCTTAACCTACGGTATAACTGTTGGTTACATCTCTTTCCATTTTCGTCTTGTCTGGTCTCCCACTTGGAGGAGTTTCCCTGGTTTCTGGACTTTTCCGGTTTCCCGATTTCCTTGTTCAGATCTGGTAATCGTTGCTTCATTAACCGGGCTTCATTGTAAGTTTCCGGTTCATGTGGTCTCTTAATACATTGTTTTGGCCCTAAAAACTGCCGATTTTTGTCTTTAATTACACTTTTCTCGTTCATTTAGTTTATTTGTGTTGTGAATTGCATTGGCAAGTTCCAAATGTGTTTACAGGTTGGTATTCAGCATAGGTATCTTGGGGCAGATCCAAATGTAGATGCTCATGTAAGAAACAGGTTTTTTACATTATAACCATCTGCTCCGCGTGTAGTGTAGAATGTAGTGGGTGGAATATTTCTTATTTGGTGTGAACTTTACCCTTTCCACTATATATTCTGAGATACAACTTTTCTGTGGTGTGCTGAAGTAAGGGCAGTCAAATAAACATACAGTATTAAGATGTAGCTACTGTACCTAAGCTCAAAGAAGCTGTACGAGCATTCGAAGAATGGTTACAATGTCAAATTTTCAGCAAATCATATGCAATATATAAGCTGGGTTAGGTGAAAATGTCGAAATGTATGTTAAAATTAGCCGTATACTGGAACGAGCATTAGGCTAGGTAAATTTTTAAATATATCAGTCAGGTTAAATTAGGTCGTATACATGATAAGCCAATCAAGGTACAGGATTTGGATCATTTGATCGTATTTGACAATCAGTGTTCGGGGTGAGTATTAAATTTCGTATTAATTAAAACGTTCCCTCAAGTGATACCACGCCACTGTATTCTTATAGGTCCTTTATAACTTTATTTTTATGTCTTTTAGAGCATGTCAAGTTGATATGATAAAATTTAAAGAAATATTTTTACGCCGGCCAAGGGCAAGGAACCTGACAGTGAGTCATTATGTAACGTTTCCAATTTCTTCCTTAAAATCCGACAGTAATACATATCATCAATTTATAATGAAGAAAAGCTGTACTAAATCGACGCTCTATACTTGTTGATAGTTCAACATTTCACCCTTATTTCACTGTAAACCAGTGCAATGAACATATTAATATATGGTGTAAATTACGTCATGGAATTATTCTGTAGTTATTCTTTTAGTTAAGTTATGCGCATATTTAATAGGCGTAAGAAGCATTTGCACTTGTATCAGTTTGCTTGCTACAACAGGCAACCTACTAAACCTACTTAACCAGATTCTTTGGGAAAGTTTGTCTCGCCACCTACTTCTCTGTACACAACAGAACAAGTATTTTGAGCCAACTAAGCAAAACACTCAAGAATCAATTTTACTTAATTGTAACAACTCACAGCGTAAATTTTTACCAGCGAGTGAGCACGAAAATAAGCGTGAATTTTGTGCTCAGAACTAACACGGAGACTCACAAAGTGTCAGATCCCGATTTGCATGAAACTTGATACACGTACAGTGGGCAGCAGTGTGTTAACATGTGCTACGAATTGTGAACCAGAGAAGAAATGCGGTAATGCAGAATGTGATGCACAGGTAAAGCGGACAGTGTGCCTATGCGTCATTTGCTGTATATTCCAAACGGTCAAAATAAGCTGAACATGTCGCCAATTAATCTCTGTCATGTGTTAGTGTGTATTAAAGACCAACTAGAAGCGCTTGGTATACAAATGACGGCAACAGTTGAAGAACAGAAACTGGCAAGCTCGATTGTACAAATTCTACTTGAATATATCTGTAGTAATATTGTTGATGGGTTTCATACGAAGTAGATGAGTCACTGGAAACTGTGGAGCAGTTTTTGTCACCGTATATGTGGAAGGTGACCTCGAAGACAGTGATGGCGCTGAAGACGAACGCAATGATGGCGGTTACCCACCATTACCATTAACAGCCAAAGGAGCAGAAAAGCATTTCATTGGAAGACAAATTGAACGCTGTCGAATTCTTTACCAGGTGTCTGACATTTCGTGCAGTCTCTGTATCAGTTTATTTTTGAGCGAAACTTACGCTGAACTTTTTAAAAAATGAAACCTCATACCTAACTAAATTGACGAGTAACCATGGGAAGAATCTGTTAGATGGTCGGCATATTTCGCTGCTTTACACTGCTTAGCGTCGGCACCGCTCTTCAGTACTACCGTATATGTAAGTCCATCCCATTACACTTCACAAATCACTCATCAATTTTTATGTACATTTATATTCTCTCGAAGTCCTTCACAAGTAGAGACGTAATAACGCAGTCTGTAACAAAAATAATTTCAGTTGCATTCTCTTCTTTCTTTTCTTCTATACTTCGGGTTTAATGCTGCCAGAATGTCTTGAGTTGTGACAGAAATGCGAACTAAAACTCACGTCCTTGACACCCCCACGTGCTAAGCCAATAAGGGTTAAGCTCATCGATAACTGAGGGAGTTCGTTATTTCCAAATTTAACAAAATATTCAATTGAAATAAGGATGGCTGAAAAAAAGAATCCTGCGGTACGCAGTGAGGGAATAAGCTTGGTGATAACATTTTGTGGCGAGGAGAAAAGGTTAGGCCACTCCATATTTCCCATAGAAATCGCATAGGATGTTATCGACGTTAGTTCTGACAGTGACGATATACAGTGTAACTCGGTTATAGCGTCATGTTTTCTGTAGTACCAACATATTCATCAGAATGAACGTGTTTTTTAACCTCGCTTAAAGAGACAAACATAAATGCGTCAACCTCACATATAACGTCATTTTAAACCTCAGTTTAGAGTATGGTGTTCCAAGAACCTGTTTGTCTAGTCTCTTCGGGGCTATTTTTCTCGAGATTGGTGATCTAAAGGACAAATCGCTTCAGTCATAAATCATTTCCGACCCACCGTTCAGCTTCCGAAGAAAGGAAAATCATATTGCCAAACATTAATTGAAAGAAATGAACTTTCCCTCTCCCCTTCTCTCTCCTTTACAGACTATTGATTCTTATTTTTAAACAGCACTGTTTGGTTTCACTATTAGTACTTGGGTGCGAGGGAGAGAGAGAGGCGCTTATAGTAAGGTAACATTGGAAACAAAGACAGATGGCACGCGCGCCGCTAATGAGAGGGTCGCGGTAAGCTAAAGATAAGGAGTAGTGTTTTTTAAATGTATTGCTGCTTGATCTTGAGAACTCGAGGCTGTGTCCAGAGTTTCTATACCCTACCCCTTCTGTCAATGACCTTCGGAAACTGTTACAGGAAAGCTCCACACACCATTGTCACCCTCGGACGATCAGAACCTTCATTAGTTTAAAGGTTCAGCTAGAAAAAAGAAAAGCTTTAACTTTGGAAGAAACAGTTGAAGTTATATGTTAATTTGAGAATGGTAGATGAAAAGCTGATTTTTGTTGTGAATTTAGTTAGATTAATTTTACTGTTCCGTGGAATTTAATACAGTACTCTATTTTACGTTATGTCATCTGTTATCATCTTACACGGCTGAACTTTAATAAAGTACTATACTTTATGTGGTATATCGATTTTGCACTGTTAATGTCAGGTTTTCAGGTGAATTCAATGTAAACTAGGCCTAATTAAGTTTGTTCTGCATAATTTTCCATCTTACTCGGTTATAACGACTCTATTTTTCAGGTCCCTTCGATGTCGTTATAACCGAGTTCTACTCTATTGTATTCTACGGAAGGAGGAAACTCTAATAACAAACGAAAAGACATAAGTGGCGTTAACCCTTTCCCACCGTCACCAAGTTACTAAATATTGGACATCGTTCACGTGTTATAGATACTAGCTGATTTGCCTACCCGTTGGTGCGGGGTGAATACAATATGTTGGTAAGTTATCTCATTGTCACCAATACTGGGCAGCGCCCTTAACTTGGAGAGTTTTGGGGGCTGCGCTCCCTTTAACGTAACCAGGCCCTGGGGGCTCCGCCTCCATAGCGGAGTTTTGCTGATTTGCCCGCCCGTTGTTGCCGCTCAAATGGTGTGGAAAATTGTTTTCGGGTGGCTATTTTGATTCCAAGATGGTGACTTTCCAATTTGTTTAAATAATTTCTTAAACTACTCTTGATAATACACCTTTATGGCAAATTTCGTATCTCTAGCTCAAACGGTGTGAAAAATTATTTTTGGGTGAAAAATTGGCGGTCATTTGGAATTCAAGATGGTGACTGATATGATAACTTCCCACACGGGTCCTATATCTGATAATGTACGAAAAATCATTCCAATCGGTCAAGCTGGTTTGGCGTGATGCTCACGCAAACATAGTTACATTAATTTATATATATATATATATATATATACACACACACACACAGTTTGGTCCACCTAAAACTAGCACTTCAAATAACTTTGTTCCTATTGCATATAGAACTGAAAAAAAAAATAGAGGACTAAGTTGCATATGGCAAATCAAATGGTAATATTTTCAGTATCAGTGGCGTATCGAGAATATCCATACGGGGAGTCAACTTCAAATTTTTAAATGGAAAGTAGGGTAAGTATACACTTCTTTGGAACAAGTAGTAAAAATGCTACAACTTTTAGAGGAAACATTGTGTAATATTACCTACGGTTTAGAAACTATGACAGTCAATTGTTATTGGAACGATAGTACGGTGTCTCAAATTAACACCTTAAATAACTCGGTTCCTATTGCACGTAGAGCTTTGAATTAAAAAGTTAGAGGACTATAAGTTGCATATGGCACGGATAATATCCATATGGTGGTCAACTTCAAAATTTTAAATGGAAAGCGGGGTAAGTATAAACTTCTTTGGAACAAATAGTAAAAATGCAACAACTTTTAGAGGAAACATTTTGTATTACGCTTATTACCTACGGTTTAATATTACGACAGTCAATTGTTATTGGAACCATAGTGTGGTTCCTAAAATTAACACCTCAAATAACTCCGTTACTGTTGCACATAGAGCTTTGAATTAAAAAGTTAGAAGACTAAGTTGCATATGGGTATCTTGGGTTTGAAAGCAACGGTGGGCAATCCTACTGAAACTTTAACAGGGTTTTCTCTTCAGTCATCCCAGAAAATGCCGTGATGGCACCTTCAACTTAGACTTTTCGGTCTGCTTTGCACTTCCTTTTCCCTATCCTATATTGGCCTGAATCATAGATTCCTTGTGTTCATAAAAATTCAAATTTTAAGTTGTAATGAATAGTGTCCAATACTTAAACAAATCCTGTCAGTAATGGGAATCCCCGCGTCCATTATTGAGAAAAATGGGATCACAAGATATCCTGTAAAACTTATGGTCATAAAGAGTAAATAATCATTTTATAAGTTGAAATAATACAAATAACAGATTGATGATTTCGTGCTCGGTGTGGCCGAGAGGTTAGCGCGCTCTCTTTCTGTGCGCGTGGTCGTTTGTTCAATTTTCACTTACTTGTTAGGGCTATTGAACGGAGTGGTTAGGAACCAACTTTACTAAAATATGTAAGACTTGTGCTTAAGGGCTCACAAGCTTGCTTTAGAATATTAATAATCAATCAATCAAGGATTTCTGTTTCAACCTAGTACTGAATAGTGAGTGTCCAAAATTGGATAAAAACTGTCTGCCGTACTGGTAATGGACACTCACTGCTATGCATAACAGATCTAAGTTGGTCGTCGGATCGATCCCTGCTCATGCCATGTGGGCTTTGTGCTGGACAAACACCGTGTGCGTGGGTTTTCTCGGGGTGCTCCCGTTTCATCCCACTTTTTTCATTCCACCAATTCATCCCATCATCATCCATACGGCCTGAGCCATAATTGCCTAAAGGCCTTAAAATAAATTTAGAAAAAAATCAAATCTAAGTTATAGTTGGTTTAACCATTATGTGGTTGAAAAAAGGACAGTTCGCAACACACAATAGTGCGAAATAAAAAAAAAAAGTATTAGTTATTGTAATTCCATGCATAAATACGAAATTTCTTACCTTAATCACTTGCTTAACAGAATGCTTGGAAGAATAGGGCGACCATGGAACGTACCTTCAACATTATGTCAGAAAAATTAGATTAAACCAATGAGAAGGAAATCAGTGGTATCAGAATATACTATATTAAATTTTTCCACGTAGGTTAAATGATTCCCGCCCTGAAGAAATTCCTATTTTACAACATTGTTCTTCAAGTGTCCATTACTGGTGCGCTGTCCGTTACTTCTGTGTCACCTTAATTTAGAAATCCACTTTACCCACAGATACTTATTATGTAGATGCGAGAAACGATGTTTTAAAGGAAACCAGAAAATTATTCTCTCTCACGTTTAGGCGTATGCTATGTATAAAAATGAAAACTATTGATATTCTTTGAAATTGGAAATTTGGTTTGGACAGTTTCGAAATTATTGTTCAAAAGCCTACTTTACCTTTAAACCGTACTTTGTACCATAAGTATTGAATGTAAACATTACAGTTTTTTCTCTCAGTTTACTGTATTCAAAACAGTTATAATTAAATATTCTTATTTGTAAATCTCATTCGTTTTTTTTTTTCACCTGAGTGAATAAAACTGTACAGCTCAGTATCAGGTGGTCTGATCATTGAATCTGAAGAAATTCTTAGCAGCAAAGCAATATAAATATGATGTACGGATGTTAAGTTTTCTTTGAATAAAGTCACCGAATACAGAGAAGGTCGCTGGTTCCCGAGCGACCTTTTTTCAGTTCTGAAGTCAGTTTCGATACGACTATTTATTATCTGTTCATAGTATAAAGATGCCTATTTTTTTAGGTTCCATGGAAGGTGCTCGTTTCACCTAATTGAGCTTTAGTAGCTGAGGTTCTGGGAATACCGCCACAGGGTTTTCGGTTAGTTGTCCAGTCCTTAAAAGGTTTTTTGTATGCAAAAGGTGGAGGAGTTTTGAAACTTGGAAGGATTGTATGCTTTGTGGCCCTAAATATGACACTAAATTTGCGACCTCAAATGACCGTCGCTCGCGCCGACATCTTGAAAAAATGGCGGCCAAAATAAGTTTTTTTTTCATATAACTCGGTTTTTGTAGGTTTTAGAAAAAAAAATCCCAATGAAAACTTGAAGAGGATAAAATTGCTACAAAATTGCTTCTATATTTTTTTTCTCAGATTAATAGTTTCCGAGTTACAGGGCCTAACAATAGGGCGAAATTTTTGAAATCTCGTATAAGCAGCATTTGCATGGTACTTTTTAACAATTATGTATAAATTAGCCTATCTAAAGTAGTGTAGTGCAGTCAAATAATAAAAGCATAGGATATCAACTCGTTTCCACACCACCAGGAAGCAGAACAGTGAATATTACACCGTGGTGAATATCGTATCGTGGGTAGTGGGCGGCGCATTGATGAATGGCAAGCATAGTTAGTATATATGATCTTTTAAAGGGTTTGCCCTGAGTTGCTTCGTCCATGAAACCGTTTTAGCCTATTATCGACGGTAGGTTTGAACTCTCAACATAAAGCTACAGTAAATCACAACTCGAGGGTGAAACGTCCTTCTTGCTCGGATGTACCATCTCTAGATCTCGAATGGCAATTGGTTGCAACCCCGACTCGTTATTCTTTCTTATCATTTGTATGGGTATATTTTCAAACTTTCCGACGGCATTGTTTCTCTACGAGGAATCGCTTGGTCCGGAGCAATAGCATCCGTGGGTGTCACGCAGTGGTAAGTGTTCAATCCATCCAACGTATTTGTAATGAAGTCAGCATTGTCGAAGACAAATTGCGAGAATGCTTCTTCGAGGATTGCAATTGGTTGGACGTATAATGGCGGATATTTCAAACAGCACACATTCCCTGTACGATGCAGAAAAGCCCAAGGCTTTTATGTTCCTTTATGTGGTACAACAATCGTATTTTTTTTAAATAACCGCGCTTTTATCGTTCTCGGATCTGGGCGGTAATCCACCTCGATGACATTAATTCATCCATGGAGACCTGACATTTTTTCGCCTTTCTCTTCTAAGTATGCGTAAATTGCTTCATTGACGTTAATAGCCGGTCGGTAGCCTCTTCTTTTTTCTGATGGTAGGCGACCGTATAATTTTTGAAGCAGTTACAGTAGAAGCCCGTTAATCTGTCACCTTTGGGACTGAGGGCATGGTCGGAACGCAAGAAAAGTCGGATTATCAGAGGAGTTATTATCAGATTTAATATATTACAGTAAAGTGCAAAAAAAAAAAAAAAAATCCATTTGATAATGAAGAAAAAATAGGAAAAATACAAAAAATAAACTGTTCACCTTGTCAAAAATCACTACTAACAATAAATAGTAGTAAAGTAAAGCACGAGAACGCCCCAGTTAAGTGTCACGCTGACTCAACAATATACGTAGTGTTTCAAGGACAAGTGAAGAAATCCACCAACGTGAGGCCAAAGTTGTCTAAAGGTCTTAAAAAATTAAATTCAATGTAGAAATCCTCCTTATTTCCTATACCTGTGTCATAGTCGAATTATGCGAGGAGTCGAACCACCATCGCAGATCGGAATACCGCAGTTCTGCTGTATTGTGATAGTGCGCCTCTATTGCTGCCAAATCGTGTACATCCCTACTTCGTTCACAGATGACACGACTCCAGTCATCATGCCAGTTTTGCACGCACGTTATTATTATTATTATTTTCATCAAATATTCTTCGGTAGTTTCTACACTCCATAAGAAATAACACTTTTTAAAGTCAAATTCCGGCGCCATGATGATGGTGCATCCAGTAACACAGTGTTGTTCTCTGACGTCGTTTCGCTCCTAGAATTAGTTTTTCATTTGCTTACTGTTTGCGACACGCATCATGCACAGTAATAGATAGACGATTCATTAAACATATTTCACTTTTACCGTCGTTTCGTTCTTGGCACTCGTGAAACATGTCCAAGCCTTTTTGTTTCACCACAATTGTTTTTGCTTGGATCAAAGTTTTTTCGCAAATAAAACACAAATACTACTCGCTGTTCGCCATGACGTACAGGTGTGGCTGCCACTAAAGAACAAAGTACACTGGCCGCAGTGAGCGACTGGCCTGTTTCAAGTGTAGTATGTGGGAAGGTGGGGGTGGAGACCGGATGTTAATCATAAGGCGCCTTTCTGTCCTATGCTTTTTAATAACACGCCCGGCTCATATACCTAGAACAATATAACAAGAGAATTAGAACAATATACGGGTAGTAAGTACCACTAATCATATACAAACATCAAAAGTTGTATAAACAGTTCTATAATAGATTCGACTACTTTAGGTAGGCTAATTGGTAAAAAGTACCATGCAAACGCTGTTTATACGAGATTTTAAAACTTTCGCCCTATTGTTCTGTCCTGTAACTCGGAAACTATTAATCTGAAAAAAAAAAAAAGATTTTATAGCAAATTTTATCCTCTTCAAGTTTTCATTGGATTTTTTTCTAAAACCTTTAGGAACAGAGTTATATGCGAAAAACTTATTTTGGCTGCCATTTTTTCAGGATGGCAGCGGGAGCATGAGGTCGCAAATTTAGGTGCATGTTAAGGACCTCCAAGTCGGCACTCCTGCCAAGTTTCAAAACTCCTACACCTTTTGCATCAAAACACTATTACAGTAATACCTGGTTAACACGAATTTCAAGAGTTCGTGTTAACGAGGGCAACTCTTTAAGTTTTTTTTTTTTCAGATCTGTAATATTTTTATCGCTATATTTTATTTACGTGTAGTATTTATTATCAGTGTGTGAAAAAGATCTTTCGACAAACTTCTTAATGTACACAACGGAAAACAAAAGAGGAATTTGAAATCCATACCGCAGAACCGTGGATTCCTGGCGAGGTCG
>JAGDQP010039317.1:0-17785 GCA_022664845.1 Lepisma saccharinum | reverse complement strand
AGGTTCACTGATAGCAAAGCTATAGAAAATAGGGTCCCTATAATCCTGATCAATCCATTCGTCCGTCTGGGTCCTGAAATTAAATCCCAGGAACTACAAGGTGTAGAGAGGTAATTGAGCTAGAGAGGTAAGAAAAATATTTTTTCAAATTGCTTCTATTATGTTAAACGTAGCAGCATCTAACTTGACATAAACATAATTATTCATCACAACAGAAATATACTGTGAATGATTTTTCACCAAACACCCCGTTGTCAGTGTTGCCAACCCGTGTGCACAAAATATATTATGAACCATAATGTGTATATACGTAGCTGACGTGTCGTTGGAGAGGTCTCGGATGGGCTATCTCAGAGCCGCACGAACAATCTTGATTGGTAGTGTTCGTCAATGTTGCCAACCTATTATTTTTAATACAATTTCTGAAATTACTGTGCAAACTATCTGCTCCAAAATTGGCATAAGTGTTATTGGAAACAATAGATCAATTCTGTGGGTGTCACCGTTGTGAGGCATCCCAGTCCTCAGTGTTGCCAACCTATTTTCTCTACAATTCATTATTTTCAATTTGCTGGCTTCTACGTTATACGTAGCAGTACCAAACTTGGCATTATACACAATAAAAATACTGTGAATGTCCCCATTCTCAAGGATCCCACTGCCAGTCTTGTCAAATAGTGTCCAATAATATGTTATGATCGACAAAGTGTAGTGACGTAGTTGTGATGTCGTTGGAGGAGTCTTGGCTTGACTAGCTCAGTCCCCTGGACATCATGATTAGGCGCCGCAATTGTCAGTGTTCCCAACCATTTAAAAATGTAATATTCACATTTCAACCTATTTCCATACTTATCTGCACCAAGTGTCGTATAAACTATTCGACACAATTGAAATGTGCTATGGGTTTTCCCGTCCTTAAGCACTCTAGTTGTAAACGTTGTTGACCTGCTTTATACAAAATGAATGTTTGTGTGCTTGAAATGCTGTCAAAGACGGGATCCTTGGCGATTGTTAGTAGAATCGCAGCGCTAACTTGGTTTATTCTGTGACAGACTAAACCGGAACGCGTGACCTCCATGAAGCTGCAGCAGCAAAAATAGCACAAACGATCGAAAGTAGTGCAATAGTTTGTGCCACAAAAAGTTTCGTTTGTACTCAATTCGTTTCAAAATTATGCGACACTCAATTTTCGGAAGCAGCTTCAAGTTTAAATTTGCCGAAAATGTGAATTTCGAAACTAAGTTTGTGCTTCTTTTGTGCCGTAGTAAGTTTCCCTTGTGCTCATTTCGTCACAAATATTTGAGCTATTAATTTCTTTCGAGTGAGGGCAAGCTTCACGTCGAAATTAAAATAAAAAATCTTGAAACCGAATTAGCAATATAAATTTTAAAAAGAGATTTGCGCCAATCGTTTCTGTTTCATTTGAGCCTGATTGTGCCTAGGAAATATTCATTTGTGTACAATTCGTTGAGAAGATATACAACAATTAATTTCCTTTGGTGTAGGCAGCATTACGTTTGTTTGTCACGGTTTTGTTTGTCGTAGATCTTGTGGTTCGTGACTTTTGTGCTTCAGTGTTCGGTCATGGTGGTTTGCATATCGATGTTTTTGCCTGTCGCGGTTTGTGGGTTGCTATTTTCTGCGTCGCGCTTCTGTTTATTGCTGTTGTTCAGCGTCGCGATATTTATGCGTCACTTTTTATATCCGATTTTGTCTCTCGAGGATTTGCCTGTCATTGTTTTTGTATGTGGATGTTTTTGCGCGCCGCGGTATTTCAATGTCGATGTTTTTGTGTGTCACGGCTTTTGCGAGTCGCGGTTTTTGGGCGTCGATGTTTTTGACTGTCGCGGTTTTTTTGTCGCTGTTTTTGCCTTCGTTGTTTTTGTCTGTCGCGGTTCTTGGCTGTTGCTGTTTTGTTGTTGATGTTTCGTCGGTCCACCATTCAAGCGTGCAAGCTTGACGTGACAAGGTCTCGTGTACGTCAATAAACGTTCAGTACGTGCGGTGACTACTATTTCCATTAGTTTCGTCGGTGATACTAATTTGTGACTTTTCGCCTACATAGCGTTGTATTGTAATCACAAATACAAGCGGATTCGACTATTTCTCTAAAAAAAAATTGCATTTAAAATAAGGTATGTTTCAACAGAATTCAACCTGTGTTTATATGATTACAGTTTAATGCTATATGTAGGTAAAAAAATAAATTAATATCATAGAATAAAGTAATAGAAATTATTGTCACCGCAGGTACTAAACGTATATTGATGTACATGAGACCTTGTCACGTCAAGTTTACGCAGAAACTAAGGTGGAATCCTGTAAGGAAAGAAAATACAACAACAATCATACGTGTTCAATTTACAGGTACACTTAGATTCATAGAAAATGGTCAGTTACGATTTTTCAAAGTTGTATGACAGTGTGGATTTAAAATGGAGACTTTGGTTCCTCAGATGCTCGTGAGGAACATTTATATTCAGTGCAGTAACGAAGACCGTATTTGGTTTAATTAGTAACCTATTCGTTATAATTAACGAACGACCGTAGCTCAGTAGAGCAATCAGCAAGTCCTGGGAACGATCACAGCAGCCGCCCATTCTGACTTTTCCAGAGTTTACCCCTCAGTCACACCAGACAAATGCCGAAATGATAGCTACGCACTAGCACCTAACCGACCACTTTTCAACATCTCCCCCATCCTGTTGCGGTCTGGGTATAATGCTTATTTTAATCTAGGGCAGTATTTCGATTACTTGAGTTCATCAGACTGTACTGTGACTGTGTTCTCGTACGCATATTCAACCTAGCGTTGGCAGAATCATAACAAGGACAGATATTTGTCATTATGTTCTGTTTACTTATGACCTGGACTCAGAAGTCACTAGGGCAAACATCAAGCACAACAGTTTGCGGAACACTGCTGTAATTTACCTGTTATTCGTCGGTAACTCACATCATGCATGTTCATCAATTGGGAAAGGAGATGTGGTGTCGTTTCTCCATTGATCCCGAATAAACTCTGCAATTTACACGAACAAGAGCATGCAAAAATTTACGACTTTGTACCCATCCCATGCCTCATCTAGCTGGAGTACGCTAACGCAACTTATAACTGCTGTAATTTAATTTCTTATTTACTATTTGAGGCCATCATTATGATTCTACATTCGTTTGGAGACGGTTTACCTCTAAAACCGAGGTTTGGGACAGAATGTTTCCCAAATGTTTGCAAACAATGTTTCCTGTTTTCCATTTCAAATGGGAAACAAGAAACATTGTTTCTTTCTCTGGAAAAACATCAGAAAGTGTAGAGGTGTTCGGTATTGAGATTTTCATACCGGCTTTCGGTATGTTTTGGATACCGACAATTATCGATATACCGATAATACTGAAAATACCATAATACCGAAAAACCGATAATACCGACATACAGGCATACCAAACCATATCAATATACCGAAATAACGAACAATATCACAATACCGACAAACAATGATAGTGAGCCATATGGAGGTACTCATGGACGTTTGTATTTAGGGAGTTGGCCTGATCGCCCCCTTCCCCCGAAATTCCGGTTCACATGAAAAACATAGTATAATTTTAGGCGTACTTATCTATATTTAGAGTTGTAATTCCTTTTCTCACAAGAACTTTGTGTTAGGTACACATTGAAATTACCAGAAACATTGACAACTTCCGCAATCGGGACTCGAACCCAGATCTCCCAGTAGCCGGCCGGGCATGGTGCCCAATACCCACCGCAGCACGTCAATTCTCTGTATATATATATATACTAGTCCTCACACCTTAACACTCTTCCAGCCCCAGTAGCTGGTTCCGAAGTCAAGGCACCCATACATTTTAAGAATTTCATTGAGGACTTTGCTCTCCAACCGTGCAGTTCGAAATAATAGATGTAATTCCGTTTTTTCACAAGAACCTTGTGTTAGGTAAACAATGAACTTAATACAGAAAAATTGACAACCACCCGGTTGGCAGCAAATGGGTGCAAATGTCAATCTTTTAACCTTGCCAGTGTAATAATATAGTGTATATTTACACCAGCGATAAGCAATGAAATGTTGGCGATCTCACCTAAGTAAACAACATTGACATGAGAAAGACAAAGTTGATTATTCATGTTACACATTATATCATTTACATTAACGCACAGAATCATTGCAAAATAATTTCGAAGGTCTTTAGGCAACTCAGGCTCAGACCAGATGGATAATGATGGAATGATTGGTGGAATGAAGAAAGTGGTAGGAAACGGGAGAACCCAGAGCAAATCTACGCACACGGTGTTTGTTCACCACAAAGCTCACATGCCATGAGGAGGGTTTGAAGCGACGAACCCAAGCGCTAGAGATGAGCGCTCTACCCATTGAGCCACCGCGGCCCGCTCTAATCAGGTAGTGTTTAGGTCTTTCCTGATAATAAAACCACAATTGCTGTAGATTCGCCGACTTCATGTCGTATCAATTGAAAAGGTGAACCACGCAGGGGCCGTTTTGATGATGGGATAAAAGCAAGCAGCAAAATGCATTTCAGCAAACATTTTGTTGTAATTCAAAAACTGTTGAGTAAGAATGGATCCACCAGGGTCCGGATATCCAAAGCTCCGATCTTCGGGGTTTCAGTTCGTCCGATTTCGGTAACAAGTTCAAATACCCAGAATTCGGATTTCGTTATTATGATGCAACTGCAATGGCGCGATGGTAAATTATGAACGGCCCTGGACAATACCTTCCCCATCCTCTGCCTACCTCATCCCAAAGAAAGATATAAAGAAAGAAAGGAGAGACAATGTTGACTTTTTAAAATTTTATTTATAACCTTTAGGCATCCAAGGTTCAGGCCGGGGTAGATGAGGAGAAAGGATTCAGGAAGATGTCGGCCAAGACCTATGTTGTAGGTTCCACCCCGGCATTTGCCTAGTGTGACTGAAGAAAACCCTGGGAAAACCTCAGTCAGTATTACGTTGGGATTGAACCCACGACCTACCGAATCCTACGCCAACGCTATACTACTGAGTATTTTCGGTATATCGATATTTCGGTATGGGTGATACCGAATTTTCGGTATTGCAACATACCGATTTCGGTATGTCCATATTTTTGACGGCCCTAAGGGATTGTTTTCTAAATGTTTTCCAATGTTTCTGAAACGTTTGCAAACATTTGTGAAACATTTCAATGGAAACATTTAGAAAACACAAAAAAACACGTCGGGAAACAGTTTGCAAACAATGTTTCCGGAAACATGTTTTCATGTCTGGACATGGCTTTAGTCTTCATTTTAGAGTCTTGTGAGGGTGAGAGTGAAACAGGATTATAGAAAGAGAGAATAAATTGCTGAGTTATACATGATTACATGATTACTTCTGAAACCAGTCATATAATATTCACTAATACATATATTGGAGCAACAAGATGAAAATAAATAATTGGCAGCACCTTCTTGTCTCTTCAATCTTTCTCCCCCTTAACTAACCGTGACTACTCTTTGCCCTGTGACGTGGTTATCAGTCACTACGCAATAAACACTGCGTTGTGAAAAGGAAAGAACAAAACCATGTCATCCTCTCTCCTTTTAAGCATGCAGGGCTGTAATAAAATACGAAAAAAAAATCCAGATTAATGTCCTTTGGAGAAATAAAGTATGTATTTTAGGATAAGATAAGGTAAAATGAATTTTATGGGCGGTAACAGCGCTATGGCTTACGCCCGTCCCGAATGTGTTTTAGGAAAAAATATAATAAAAATAAATAAAGGACGTCAACTAAGTTTGGACAAGAAAACAATAACAAACAAATACACAACTATCTCTATCAAATAGTTTTCGAGTTTGATATACATTGAATTAAATTGGCTTTTCTTTTATGGCTTTTTGTCATTTTCGGATCAGTCCGGGATAAGGTAGGCAGAAGATGAGGAAGGTATTGGCTTTTCATAATTTACCATCTCGGGATCTGAGTTTCAGATGCATCATAATAACGAACTGAATTTTATTTATAGCCTTCAGGCATCTAAAGTTCAGGCTGGGATAGGGAGAGGAAAGGATTCGGGAAGGTGTCGGTCATGGCCTATGTTGAAGGTGCCATTCCGGTATTTGCCTGGTGTGACTGAGGAAAAATCCTGGAGAAACCTCATTCAGGATAATCGGTCGCTGGGATCAAACCCACGACCTGCCGAATGCTACGCCAACGCTTTTCCACTGAGCTAGGGGGGCTCGGTGCAGCGATGTTGTATTTTGTCAACGAATTATTTGTGTTTACATTTAAATTTATTTATGGCATTTAGGCATCTATGGTCCAGTTCGCGATAGGACAAGGGGAAGAATTCGTGGAAGGAGTCGCCAGGACCTAAATCGAACATACCAACCTGGCATTTGCCTGGTGTGACAGGTAAAACCCTGAGAAAACTTCAATGAGATGTTCCGCCGCTGATATCGAACCTTCCGAATAAGAAGCCAACGCTGTATCAACTGAACTACTACCTCTTGTTGAATGAATGATGCAGACACGAGTAACGTGAATGAGAATTTCGATATCGGAAACGGATGCTTTTGATATTGGCTGATACCTTAGAACGAAATTAAGTAAACTTATTGTTCTTCAAAAGAGGAATTGGCTTTGTTATGTTGTTATTTTAAATTACGCTTAACTGATCTCATAATTCCTTACTTCAAAAGCAAAACTCCAACATTTTTCCACTTTTGATCGCGGAAGAATTTTGGCATATGGCTAGTGCGGTTTATCTTTCTGCGACATTGGTGCTCGTATTGTGTTCACAATGCAGCGCATATGGACTAAATAGTTTCACGAGAGCACTGCGCAATGACATGCCGCATCCCAATAACCGCGCCATACCACGGGCCGCGAGGACAGACTACTTGTGCGTATGGCTCTGATAGCGCCCATTGTCCCCACAAACAGTTCTTCGCCGTGTGGTAGAGGGGGGCATTTTTGCACGGCTCCCATTGATTCGGTTTCAGCTGACTCCACAGCATAGATATGGAGAGCCGAATGGCAGGACATCCTCTTTTCAGACGAATCCCTTTTCTGTCAACAGCATCATGATGGCAGCATCCGTATCTGGTGGTATCGTGAAACTCGCCTGGGCGACACCTGCGTTTACATCAACACGTAGTTCGAGCACTGGGTGTTATGATGTGGGGTGCCATTGGATTCTCTGCCCGTTCGTGTCTCCTACGTATTGACGAACATACGACCAGCCAATGGTACATAGACAATGTGTCGAACCAGGATGTGGTCCCTTTAGTGCAGACTCTGCCGAGGACCATATTTCAGCAGGATAACACGCGCCCGCATATGGCACGTGTCGTTATAGCTTTCCTGACTGAGCACAATGTTCCTTTGCTTCCTTGCCCGGCGCTTTTGCCTGATTTATCGTCGATTGAACACGTCTGGTCCATGATTGCACAACACCTCTCACGTCAGCGATCTCTCCCTGCTACTTGATGAGCTGTGGCATCGTGTTGAAAACGCATGGGGCGTCTAAGGGCCTCTATGCCTATGCCTTACTGTATTGTGTTACAACCGTTCTGAACGTGCGCAGTAAGCCCACAGACTAGTAACTTTCGGCAGTTCTGTTCCACTGTCGTCACGTTGTCACGCATCGCACAGAGCGGGAAGTCTGATCATTTGGTACTTGTACCTAATGGTATCTAGCTGCCAAATTTTGGGATGGTATCTTCTGTTTTTCTTGGTGTTGTATTTTTAATGGTGAGCAGTAATGTATTCCCTAATCAAGATGCGCATAAAATTAAACTTTACTTTAAAATGGTGCTTCAGGGCTTGTGTAATCTACACGGAAGTTATTCCAAAATCATCTGCAAAACCTTGCAGCAGAATGTTGTCAACAAAATTTGTTTTGAATGATATGTGTAACATTAAATGATTCAGACAGTATTAATTGGTTATCGCACGTTTAGTCAAGGCCGTTTACAATCAAAAACATTAAATACCTATCTTCCTGAATCAAGGCAACTTTGCCAAGAATGACCTGCCTTGCAAGGGAAAGTGTGTTCACCTTCTAATGCGAAATGAACGCCGCTTTACTTCAACTAGGCTGAATGCCAAGAAAGAAGTAAACAACGCTGTTTTCTTTTATGAACACTTGTCTTATAGGCATGGTTAAAGCAACGTCAAATACCTTACAATGTATCTTGTTCCTCCTCTTCGTTAGACAGAACTAAAAAGAAATGTTAAATAGTATGAAGGTGGTGTGCTTTCTTGAAGGATCTAATTTTCCACAATTGTATATAATTTTTTGTAGAGTAAACGATCTAAAAATAGAAAAATAAAATTACCATATACGTCCACAATGGCAGTGCGAAGATACAAATGAAACGGAGTTCCTGTATGATATAAGAGTGAATACATATGCATTTTCACTGTCTTGTTTAATAGTCGATTTCCTTAAGTAAAGTCTGTTGCAGCTGGGAATGCATTTGTTGTGATGGCGCTAGTATCACCAAAACATTCGTGTTTACAGGAACAACTCGTCGGAAGCAGCGTTTCCAATGCAGGATATGATTCGAACACTATAATGCCTGTATGAAAGAAAGTGTAAGGGTAGAACGAGATAAATGTTAGTTGATTTTCTATTATAGAAAGAAATGCGCAAGAGGCTATTTTTCGTATTGTAATGGAAGATGCGTTACACAACGTACGTCAGACATTGGTCTCATTGGTCATGGAAGGGTAGTGAGAAGTCTATCTCATGTAACATATTGTGTCTCACATTGTCGTTCTTTTAAAGTAATTACTTGATGTTCCCAGACGTGCACTAGTAACCGAAATATGATGAGTTCGTATCCCGTTCACGCCAACTGGAGAGATAAAACAAAAAGTTTAATCATAAAAGAGCTGTCGTAGCTCAGTGGTAGAGCATTGGCTTAGTAATCGGGAGGTCGTACTTTCAATTCCAGTGGCACCATGCTGACTGAGATCCGTCCAGGGTTTTTTCTCAGTCACACCAGGCAAATGCCGTGATAGCACCTTCAACTTCCTGTTGATATATTCCAGTATTTCCCCCCTCCCCTTGCCAGCCTGAGTCTTAAATGCCTGAATATAATAAATTAAATCAATTGAACAAAGGATAATACATAAATTTTACAGGATGAGGAAGTAATATTCACTTCCGAAGGGGTGTAATCTCCTTAACACAAAGATAAAGAGAAGTCGGAGTGGCCGAGATGTTAGCACGCTCACCTTTTATGCGCGTGGTCACGGGTTCAATTCCTGCTGGAGTCCATGGAACGGAGTGTTTCGGAACCTACTTTACGAAAAAACGACTTTCAGGCCTTAGAAACTCGTTTGGCAAGTTAATAACAAATCAATAAATTCTTTGAAAATTATGGCTGTGCAATTCCCCGAAATAATATAGCTCCCAAAATCAGCAACGTACGTTCCCAGAGCATAAAATAAATATTTTATTCCCGATATACGCAGTAGGCAAGGAGGGAGGGAGATATTGCTTTGATTACGGCACTATTCTCGTATTCGTTTGGTGGGAAGTGATTGAAAGAGTAAATCGGAACAGGATGGTTAGTCTGAGATTTTCATTCCTTTACCATCTGAAGAATGGCTTCTATCTTACGAAAGAGTCCCAAGCATCACAAGAGATGCATATTGCTCTTAGGGATTTTATCGGGACACGAATTGAATTGATTTACGGATATTATGCATCTTAGGCCAGAATGTTATAGGGACAAAAACTATATAAACAGTTCTACACCCACACCAAATCAGTTGACTCGTAGGGAGGTACGCGGAATCGCCCCGCGGCCGATCATCCTGGCTGAGTTTTTCCAAGGTTTCTCTCAGTTTCACCAGGCGAATGGTAGGATAGAACCATAAGGCCTTGGCCGTTACCCTTCCAATCCTCCTCCCAGTCAGAGTCGCCTAAAGGTCATAACTAAGCAGATTATAATGACTAATATCCCAATAATCTTCTTTGTTATTATTCTGCCAACGCTAGAGTGAATATGCGTCTGAACAGACAGTGACAGTATACATTCTGATCAACGCAATTAATCAAAATAATGACCTTTATTAACGTGAGCAATATAACCAGACCGCCACATAGTGGGAGAGATGATGTTGGAAGGTAGTCGGCCGGGTTCTAGTATGTAGGTATCATTACGGCATTAGCGTGGTGTGTCTGGGGAAAAAATCCAGGAAAAGTAAGAATTTGCGGCCGCTGAGATGGTTCCCAGGACCTTCCGCTGGCTAAACCGACGCTCTACTAACGGAGCTACGGTCGCTCGGTAAGACCTACACAACAGTTGTTCGTTCATGATAATGAATACTTAATATTACAAAAAGAATATTACGTTCTTCGTTATTGTACTGAATATAAACGAATTTGACGTTTATTTACGCATTTCTGTTCGCTTAAGTACAGCCTATTCAAGAAATGTTGACCGCATTGATTAGGCTGTTTTGAGCTGAAAATTCTCTAAGTCCAACTTCGGGTATCTTCGGAAACAGTAAACCAAAGATGCCAGGTTCGAGCCCTGGAAGAAAGGATGAACCTTCGCAATTGGAAAAAAATATGCAGATGTTTTTTCCTTTCTTTTAAGTGCAATAAGACATGTTGAAATGTTAAGTGTAGAAAAAAGTAACATTCACTCAAATACGTAATGATACAGTATTTCGAAATCTTCCATACATCTGGGCACGTGATCGTTTTGTTACCTATGTTTCCGTATGTAAAGGCAAATTTTCAATGAAAGTGAAGGCAGCAAATTTAGTTCTCGCATTCATACAAGTAGTGCAATAAACAAGAGAAAGGGTGAGGGCATTCCTCAAAGCATGAATAATTAGATAAAATAATAATAATAATAAGTTATATGTATCCATACAAGCATTTCAGGACATAAGTTATTATTATATTTAAAATATAACATCAGAGAAGTGGTGGGTGTTGACAGAACGTCAGTATATTATATGTGAACGTTAAATACAAATTAAGTAAATTTTGCTATATCCAAAGTCGGATCAAGGTGCCATACAGCAAATTCACGATCCACAAATTTCATGCAAATTTAATATCCCCAAAGCTCTTGATCCCCACGAACGATGAGTCACTTTTAAAGACTAAACTGTACTTCAGTAAAGAAATACTCTGAAATGCTTTTTTCATATGGAACTGGTGAGGATTGATCTCTCTCTCTCTGGCTTGGTTGCAAATTCTATACTTTGTCATCTGATGAAGAGAAGTTACGGTATGGTTTGGGCTCTTGGGTATTTTATATAAGGAGAAGAAAATTTTAAAAAGTAATAATTCCGTATCCCAAATGTAAATTTTTGCAATTTGTGGGGTATACCCAAGAGCCCAAACCCTACCGGGAAAACTTCTCTACGTAGGAAAAGATTAAACTTAAATTAGACGCAAAGAAACAACGAGAAACTTAAATTCCTTTCGTATCTTCACATCCACTTTGTACAGTTTTATAAATAATAGAAGTATGGGCTTAAAATATAATGAAAACTTATTACTAACACTAGTGAAATTTTGAGTTTTAATTAGACCCTAATTAAATAAAAGCAAATAAGCTACCTTGCTCCCATCTGTTGAGTATCTGTTACTTTTGCATATTAGCATTTATTTTATATGGACAGAAGATGACATTTAAAGATAAAATAACTAATCAAGGAATTGTTTCCCTTGATCACTCAAATAAAATCACTCAAAATGCGTATTCCTCATCTTGCAAAACCGCCCCAAAAAAATTTTTAATAGGCATACGTTTATGCCTGCAAAACCCGACTTCAGCCGTGAAGTTTTTACTCCACAAATTTTTTCTCATGATCTGATAGTACTACGGGCTTCTGACTTGCAGTACAGAATTGTCACTTTTGTAATAGTACAGTGCTATTCTAATATCAGTATTGTCATTATTTTATAAATCTCAGATCATTAATATCAGGGTTTCCGCCAGGAATTTCAGTTTGAGTGAGATGTAAAGTCAAAATTCGGAGGGTGTAAGTGGAGTCTTGCACGGTGTCTATTGATTTTTACCGCAAAAATATTGAAGTTAGGGGGTGTTGTCGAGAATTTGGAGGGTGACACCGGAATTACTGGTCAATATTTTTTGCTCTACATGATATCTAAACCTAATGATAGTACTACTCCAAGATTCCTTTCATTTCTATAGAAAGCTAACTTAAGCTTCGAAATATTGTTTCCTCTTTCGAAAAGAGTAAGAATCATTAAATTAAAATCATTTATTGGTAATTCAGATTCGGTAGAGCATGGAAAGTTTTGTTAACATTGCTGTCAGATTTACAATTAAGTACACTATGTACTTCCGATACATTATATCATCATTTCTTTCATATGCACCAGTTATCAATTTACCTATATTATTATTATTAGTTCCTCTTCTGCATAAGCATTCAAATTACTTGTACATTCGTATTTTCTTTTTATGAAATCCCTTTTCTGATAAACCTCTTTAACTTTTCTTTTTTCTGTCTTCGTTTTTATTCTTTTTCACTAGAATCTGCACGTGAACTTGTATTCGGGTTCGGAACAGGCTTCAATGTATCGTCCGTGCGAGGTGCTGGAGTTAGTTGCCAGTGAAGGCATACTCAGGGAGATTCAAGGATCTCCATCAAAAACGATACTGGACTGACTGCGGCCATTGCAAATTTCATGAATATATGAAGCCACGGAGCGGAGAGCACACTTGATCTCGCGTGTTCGCTTCCAGTCTAAACCAATATGAACAAAATTTTCGGTTCTAACTCAGTTTTTACGTTTAATAATACCGTGTGGCCCGTTTTTGATTTATGTCTTAATTCTGGCAAAAAATGTAAATATATTATTTTCAGTATTTTCTATCCTATGTAGAGTACGATATACTCCTACATGAATAACTCAGGAATTAAGACAAATTTAAAAAATCAGGTCACACAGCGATAAGAAGTGTTTAAAACTGAGTTAGAACTGGAAATTTGGTCCACATTGAGTTAGACTGGAAGTGGACAAACGAGTTTAAATATTTGCTCTGGCGTCTATCTTTCAACCCTAAGTAGTCACTCCAGTATCGTTTACGTATAGCTCGATGAAGAGACTACTCAAAGGATTACAATTTTTCACTGGCTCAAACTACAAGTTTTTGGCCAACAAATGTTTAGATATTGTTCCTATAATCTAGACATTTAATAACATCACTTATTCTTCTCTCACATATTGATATATCATTTTTGTTGCATATTGTTTATTACACTGAGGTATGCGTAGTGTCATCACATCATGTCCGACATTCCGTTACACGATTCAAAAAAGAAGAAGAAGAAGAAGAAGAAAGAAACCTACGGACATTTAAATATTTTGAAAAGTAGTGGTTTCCATCTGATTAGCATAATTGTGGTTAACGTTCTGCTTCAAATTGTCATTGTACGCTGGTCGATTATAACAATACCTACAAATCAATAACAATATGAAATTTCTTACTTTAAACACATTAATTTTGTCCATTTAAACATTTCGTTTAAGGGTTGAACAAGATTCTTTGGTCTAAGTTTCTTGCGTCTGAGGGATGAGCTCCCTGCCTGATGACCTTTTCACGGGCAGTGAGGATACTATTCCGGTTTTTGTGTGGTATAACAGAGGAAATAACTAAAAAAAACTGCCCTTCTCACTTCTGTTTTCAATAGAATGTCTAAATAGATATTTCTGCCCTTCATGTAGTGAATAAGGATTTCCTACAAAATTTTGATGAATATGTACTTGTCAGTAGTCGTCCCCACCGTTCCTCTAGGTGACGAATAAAATCCTTTCCGGTAGTGTGAATCTTATTTAGAGGCAGATCCAAATTGTTCACCCTACTTTCCTTAGTGAACAAGTATATTTTCAGGAATATGCAGCCTTGTCCTTCCTACTAGTTCTGATGAGGAGTATAAGGCGAGAATAGTAGTCTTGTCCTCCCAATCTCAACACATAAGGGGATTAAAAAAAATGAATCTGAATATGTTTCGCGAAACACAAAATCTGATTTGTTCTCCCCACTAGTTTTTGTGAACAAGGATTTCCCAGAAAGGGAGTTTGATTATGAAGTTGTAGGTCGAGAGACGTGCTCTCCCTATCCCAGAGGAAGCATACCGATACTGTCCTTCCGGTGACCAAAAACTGCTTTAAAATGTTTGATGATTCTATAGTCTCCCGTGGTTGTCTCGCGGTCTAAGGCGTTGGGACAGAGTCTACTAGGTAGTGGATGCGAATACCGATTGGGACAAAGTTTCTGGATTTTAAAAACTTAAGAGATTATAGACTCAAGACAGGCGGAAGTCATTAGTTGGTTAAAATCTACTAAAAAAAACTGGTACGAATTTTAAAATGTTCGCACTGAGACATCCAGGATTATAACTTTATAGTTTTAGGTAAGAGGTAAAAGCATCCTCTGTGCGATGCGCAGGTTCCATGAACGACACTTTGGAAATGTGGAGGCAACAATCCACATATTCCCGATATATGGCACGAAGTCATGTGGGGTTATCAGTCCCACGCTCGACTGCCTTTATCTCACAATGTGCCCAGGAAAGCTAAAGGCACTGTGATACTCAATTGATAGAAGTCTGAGTGCACCTCAGAGCGTCAGACGTCTGCAAGCATTGAAGATAAGTCTCCAGCGTCCTGGTCGGGATTTGTGCCGGTGGTGTTATTTTAAAAAATTCTTGGAGGGGTAGACAGAATAATACTTGTTATAGAATTCGCACTCAAGATCTAATCATATATTAAAAACTCAATATTACAAATCGGACACGGCTTTGACGGCTCTATTCAAACATTAAGTATAATCTAGGGCTGTGGTGGGTCAGTGGTGGAGCTCTCACCTCTGGTGCGTGGGGTCCTCAGTTCAATCCGGGCTCGTGCCACGTGGCCTCTGTGCTGGATAAACACCGTGTGTGTAGGTTTTATCAGAGTACTCCAGTTTCCTCCCACCTTCCTCATTTCAAAAATTTTCTCATGATCATTCATCCGGCCTGAGCCAAAGCTACCTAAGGGTTTTAAAATTAAATTCAAAATTTAGGGCAATTTACACGTATTCACTCTTACGCTACTACGGTTACTCAAAATGTATTTAAGCCGTTCGTTTTCTTCTGTTGTGCAAAGTAGTTTAGTTTAATAACTTAATACAGATTTGCATATCGAATTTTAAAAAAATGAGAAACCATTAATCAATGTCACCGTTCCCACGTTGCCCACAAATTTGGGGACGAATCCCCACCCCTTTACCTCACTGCGAACTACCAATTAAATATTGCCCCCACAAAACTGCTAACAAGAAATTAATGGAAAAACTCCTTTTTCTTTCACCACTCCTTTTGCTTCAGACCACACACGCTAATGACAACAATGTGTCGCATATCTCCCGCGCGCAAAAGTTAATTTTCATCAATGAAACGAAAGGAACAGAAAGGGGAGAAACAACACGCAGACAGAGAAGTTTCTGATACTGAAGATTAAAAAATATAAATTAATAACTTAAAAACAGAATAAGAAATAAAATGTTTATATTTGATTGAGAACTACCTAATTGACATGAATGTAACAAGATTTAAGTACTCGTAAATATTAAGAGATGTAGGCATCCCTTATCATTGGTAATATTGTTTAATACAGGGAAACGGAGTATACACAGTATATGAGGGTTGAATGCTTATTGTTGATAATGATAGCCATGAATATAAGAAAATGTAAGTACTCGTGAATCCTTGGCGGCTTGCCAAGTGAAGTTAGTGAAGCTGCACTTCTCCTTTTGTTTCATTAAACAAAGAAAACTTATTTTTGAGAGAAAATTAAATACACATAATAAAGTCCTAACGGAAAATCAAACATTTTTTTTTTTAAAGTTTTGTATCCTGCAAGATGTAAATATTCTGCCACTGGAAGCCAGCGTATTCTTTCGAAGTTAACGATGTTACATGTATAAACATTCAGCAAAAATATGTCCAACTATATGTGCTTCCTACGGTGGGAACAATTAACTTTCTTTGCGTTGGGCAGAGAAGTGAATTTCTTTCAGCTGACTGGCGATGAACTGCTTGGTTGCCATGACAACGTAGACGTTGCAGGCTAGTCTGGTCGGCGAAAGACAACGTAGAGCGCACCGCAGGAGAAGTTGTCTTTTGCTTCCTTGGAAATAACTTCTCTTCCTTCTTTCCAACGTGTAAGTAAAGTAAAGTTGTAACCACCGTAGTAGCACTATGTACGTACTCATGCACAATTGTTCATCTTTCTGTTTATGTGTAATGAGAAATTTAGTGCATATGTATTTGTTAGAATGTATTTGTTTCTTCATTTTGAGGAGCAAAGCTTATTGTTTGTTTCTATTGAATATAAAGGCAATTCTACTAAGTAAGTACTGCGCGTATTTGTGTTCGTATTTTATTTAATAAACAGGCATTTCTTAATTCTTCATGCTATTTTCAGAAAGCAGTCAAAAGTATTGTTCTTTAAGGGAATGAGGATTTCGATATACAGATCTTACAGACAAATATCTAGATAGGCGTGTAGGTCAACGCTGTAATAGGGCTAATGTCATGTGAGTTGACCGAGGCATATAGTACTAGTTAAAATGCTTTAGCTCCAGTTTTCAAGTGCTCGCCGAGGGACTCCATTTCTGACTTATGAAGGGCTTAGGACGTACATGCTAGTTTTGATTAATTAGTTTCAATTCATATTAACGTTCTACATGAGCTGGTGAGCTTCTAAGAACAGGACTTATTTTTGTTTAAATGGGCTCCGAACTACTCCGTTCAATGGACCACTGAGGGAATTGAGCCCGTGATCATGCGTACAGAAAGAGAGAGAGCTAACCCCTCGCCCATCCCGATGTACCACATGTCAGTCAACTAAATGTAAATTAAGCTTTCATATTGTTCGAATAATACATTTTAAAGTAGAAAATAGGTTTAATTTGGGGAACTCTAAAAACGAAAAATGGGAAATATATTTTAGACAACCCATCCTATAATTTCATTCTGTTTTCTCTCTCAACCCAATTCTGTAGTAGTAATATTAAACTTTAGCACTTAGCATATAAAGAACCTTCATTATTGCTTGTGAAATTATACAACTATGATTTTTTGTTCCGAAACCTAACACTTCCCCGCATTTAAGAACAAAAAATATGAGGTATTATCTTTTCAACGATGTTTTCCCTGTATATTTCTCTCGTCATTGGTGTTTATGTTATTTGTTCCTTTGACTCAGGCCGGAATTGGGATGTTGGAAGGAAGTTGTCCAAGGCCTTGTACCACTTTGGCGTTTGACTTGTTAGACTAAAGACGAATCTGGATAAACCTCAGTCAGGATGGCAGCCACTGCGATCTTTCCCAGGGCCAGGGATTCCGCCAGGATTTTCTGTTTGCGAGGGATACAGTCAAAATTGAGAGGGTGTAAGTGGAGTTTTGCACGTTTTTTCTATTTTTGACCGTAAAAAAAATTAAACTTGGGGTGTTCTGGAGAATTTGGGGGGTGATGGGGCTGATTGAATTACTGTCCAGGAACTTCCGATTGTTAAGTCAACGCTCTACCAATTGAGCTATGGCTGCTCGGTTTTCGTCACTGATGTACTTTCCTTTGAATTCTTGGGCTTGAAAATGTGCATTTTAAAACAAATCAATAATGCCACATTCCGTCGGTTGGTACAGTCTTCTGAAAAAGAAGTGGGAAGTCTCAATTTAAACCTTGTATTGCGATAATTACATGTAATTAATGTTTTGTTAACTGATTAT
>JAGDQP010039316.1:0-12532 GCA_022664845.1 Lepisma saccharinum | reverse complement strand
CGTGTACGAAAGATAACAGTATGCATTTATATCTTTAAGGCAACAGGCAATGACGTCTTTTTTTTCTATAATTAGACCATGCCATTGGGTCCTTCCATAATTCATTATTAAGATTCAACTACTATTAAGAATGCGATTGAAAACGTTGATCAAGGTACAAAAACTTTAGCAGCAAACCCACATTTCGTAACTGAACAGCTTGAAAGCTAAAATGTAATTAAAAACTCATGTCCGCTTCATAGGGTTAACAAATTACTTTGTTGTTGTTTTGCCTATGTCTATTTGAAAAAGATAAAATTGGATACAGATCGTGAAAGTACTCTAGTGTTCCCTCTAAATTTATTATACCGAGCGGCCGTGGCTCAGTGGCGGACAGTTGGCTCAGTATTCGGGAAGTCATGGCATTGATCACAGCGGACAACCATCCTGATTAACGCTTTTCCCAGGGATTTTCCTCAGTCATGCCGGGCAAATGCTGGGATGGTACCTACAAAATAGTGCAACATTCTCTCCCCCCTATCCCGGTCTAAGCCTAAGATGCTTAAAGGCCTTAAAAATAAAGAAATCAAAATTCAAATTTATTTTATATCCTTTTGTCTTCATTCATTAACAAGGTATTTGATATCAAATTTCACTTTTATTGAGCGAAGATTAGCAAATATATGAACAGTTCTTATTCTATTCTATACATAAAAATGTTATGAATATAAAATTAGACGGAAGGTCAAATACCCTACACAACAACACTGTAATAAACTATACACTTATTCTCGTAACTGATGAACCCACCTTTTCGAAGATTTTCTTAGATTAGGGCCTAAGAGATATCAATAATGTTTGGAGAAAGTGTAGAGAATTTGTGATCTTCTCTGCGAAATGAGTTTTGGTGTTCTTTTAGCAATTAGTTTTGTCATGTTTACATTTTAATACGTATCCTACACATGTGACAGCGGTGGCTCAGTTGATTGAGCTCTCAGCTCTGGTGCTAGGGGTCGTCGAATTGATCCCTGCTCATGCCATGTAGGCTTTGAGGTGGACAAACACCGTGTGCGTGGGTTTCCTTGGGATGCTCCCGTTTCCTTCTGCTTTCTTCATTCCACCAATTCATCTCATCATCATCCATATGGCCTGAACCATAGTTGCCTAAATGCCTTAAAATAAATTAAAATTCAAATACAAACATATCCTACACATTATTTCACAGTAAATCCTTATAAACTACCATCAATTGGCATTTTGTATTGAATTTCTTCAATGCATGCTGACGGTAATGACGAATATGGTGTACTTTTGTTAATGGGACGGTTAAACCAACAATATATTACTGGAACATTTTCTATAATAATTCCACTATCACTAAATTCTTTCATTGATTTGTAGGCTAAAGAGAAACCATTACTGATATACTGCGAGCTGCGTGAAATAAATGCACCAGAACAAATGAAATGCTGATCAAAATTTGAAAATATACAGGGTGGGAGTTCCTGAATTAAGGGTGGTAGTTAATTCTTCACATCAAACCAAGAAAATAGTTCCTTTGAAGAAATCCCAAATAAGTTTAGTTTCGGAGGTCTAGACAATCAAAATTACGGTGCATCGTCACAAATGACGTAATATCTCGGCAACTAGTGGTGTAAACGGTGACGGTTTAGTAAATCACTCTCAAAGTAGTACCCAATGCACCTAAGTTAACTATGTTTATGATTTTCGAATACAGTTTAAACGTTCTCCTCCCAAAATCTCTTGACAACACCTCCCCAACTATAAATTTTTTGCTGTAAAAAATTGATGGAACATGTATAAAACTTCACTTTCATCATCCCAATTTTAATTTACAACTCACCAAACTAAAAATCCTGGCGGAAACCCTGCTCCGCTAAATGCTCATGAAGGTGATGGTTGGACATGTTATTCTACACAGACATGTTCTTGTGAATAGTCTGAGTATGTTGCAGTGCCTAACGAGAAGTTATCCTTAAATGATATATGAATAGACACATGTATCCCTCCACCTTCCTCTCTGTCTCATACAAAAGTTCTGTGATACTGAATTCACTTTCCATTGCACATATTACTTCCGAGACCACTAGTGACTTGGAAATTTTAATTATAAGCAAGCGGAGCAGAAGAATATGCTGTGTGGAATGTACGTCGTAAATACGAATACGAACACACGTTTCAAACGACTTACCCAACATATTGTGCTATTTGTATGCAAATTTTACAATATTAGTCTTTTTATTATCCTCTCTTAAACATTAATAAGATTTGCTTCATTTACGTAATTAAAAACACTCTCAACTGCTACTTGCCTTGTGCGAATATTATTAAGTTTCTAGTTGTAAAGCCAAAAAGTGTTCGAAAAATTTCATGTAACATTTATTAAATTCAAATTTATCTTTTTTTAAATGTTTACTTTGATTAATTAAATGTAGTTCTTTTGAGGTTTAAGAGACGCTGCACTTGTTCATTAAGAATTTCAGGTGAACGAATTTTAATCAAGTTTATAAAAATTTGGAACTGCTCAGTTCAGAATAATTTCTTCTTTTATAACAGTTAACTTTCTATAGGAATTAAATTTTATTCTTAACTGTTTATTTGTTAATTATAACACAAAAACAAACTATCCGTTTAAAATATTATAGTCGAAATGTTGTATACAAGGATAAGATCATCTCAATGAATTCGGAATATTTTGTCCTTTTTACAAGGAAACTGTCTGCGGTGGGACACGGAAATCAACATTAAACTTCCACAGTACATTGATAATGTGTTGAAATGAAGACTCGTGTAGTACTATGTTTCGAGCTTTCGTGAAAAACGAGTTACAGGACTTTTTTCATTGTGGTCTAGTGTCAAAAGTGAAATTTTCTTAAATTACAATATGGGTCAATAACATATCATTTCAGTGCCCTTTAGGTTCTATTTACAAAAGCATGTGACTTTTTACTAGTGTCTTTGAAGGGTTGGCGGGAGATTGCATTTGTAACTCTCACATATTATAAAGTAAATCTTTGTAGCTAAGGTAATATTTTACACTATTTAACGTTATGACAGCTCCAACTTCCATCACTAGTATAAAGAAACTCCTTGAAATATTACTATGGTAAATTTAAAAGTGCTATCTCATGTTTTGTGATGCAATAGCACCCACCCTCTGTAAGAGATACGATAATGCTGCGAATTGCAGTTCAGCATTACCTATTGGAACGGGAAAGTACCTGGATTCGAACACCGCTGCCAAACATCGTGCCTGAGTGGAAGTTAGCGGGAGGACTTTAGTTATGGTACCATTTCGACATTCGCCTCCTGAAATCGATAGAAAATGTGGACATTTTCAGTCACCACGCAGTTTATCGAAAAGTTTTCAAATAAATTAGTAAATGATCACATGCTTTTGTAAATAGAATATATAGAACATTGATATGATGTATTATTGAACCATGTTGTCATTTAAGAAAATTTCACTTGTTGGCATTAGACCACAATAAAATGAGACCGCATGCAAGGCTTGACCACGGTGACACATTCTCCCTTACATTAAAAGCGACGTGTGTCGGGATTCCTCCTGGAAATCAATTGGTTTAAATTAACGTGATGGGAAGCTATTTTGGGGTCATCCTGTATTTATATAACATTGGCATTTGGCAGGGATCAGGGCAATTACTTAACATGTGAACTTCATCAATAACTTTAATCTAACATTTACATGATCTTCAGCGAAGACTTTTATATAAAAGTGAATGGTAAATGCATTACTTCCACACATATGTATGAAGTGTTGCCTATATTTCAGACGTTCAGAACAAAATTCCGAAAACTCTGAAGTCCAGTAACTAGTGTTCCAGGAAACTCCGAAACGTAGTACTACAGGAATGTTCATTTGAACACATCATCAATGCACTGTGGAAGTTTCATGCTGCTTTCTGTGCCCCACCGGAGACAATTTCCTTGTTAGTGATTATTTCCATACCAATTCGTGTTTTTAATTCTTACACTCAGCTAATTAATATAATTGTTGCAAGGCGAAACCAGTTCTGTATCGCTCACACAGGCGAATAGCATAAGTTCTGTGTATGAGCATAGCTCAGCCAATGACTGGTAGCATTAGAACCATGATCGTCACACTGCGGATTAACTACTGCAGTCTATACAAAGTGGGTCATACAATCTGAATAACATGTCTAGGATTCCAGGCCCAATCAGAGACACCATTACTTCTATAGCTGGTTACCTAGCCTCTAGGCAATAATTTAATTCTGGACTCTCGTGCAATTTTATTAAACATATTAGAAACGCTTTTTCACATTCATTTTTTCTTTATTTTTAAATATTTTTCAAAACTAATTACGATAGGTTTTACAAAATAAATATGTTTGTGGTTATACCCATCGGAAATCAAACTTGTGTCTTCAAACTCAAGCTCAGCAGTCTGCAGAGTTTTTTCTGATATAAAATTTAACAAGCTGATGTTATTACACAATGAATTCATGTTTGGTGTTACAATCTGAAATTTCAGAATTCTAGATGCTTTATATCAGAAACTTTACTGGCTGTTAACGCCCCGTGTAAAAGTCAATGCGGCGTTCTATCCTTTCAAATCCACCGGTACTAATTATTACCAAATTTCAATTGATTCGCCCTTAATGCAAAATATAGGATAAAACAGGGGAACTAGCGCCATTTTGTTTTTTTTGTGGGGGGGGGGGGGCATAACATTTCAGACAAAAAGTTAATTGCGTGGGTGTGAATGCAACATGCATGTTAATTACATTCAAACATGCATCAAACAACAGCAGAGAGTAAATAGTGTTTTTACCTTTGTATACTGACATGAAAAATTATCGAAATTTTAAAGGTGCTTATTACACCGACCGTGGGGTATTAAGCACACCATGATAAATCTTTGGAGCATTAAGCACACACTTGAAAAATGCACAAGCACAATATCAGTAAGATATGAAAACAATTGTTTTATCATCCTGCACCAGTACACAATTTCGTATTCATGTTGACTAAAACAATACGACAAAATAAAACAGACACATACATAAGAACAAACACTTCAAATTAAAGCCTTAAAGTTGGACAGGTTCATGCCAGGATAACGTGTATGAGAGGATGTTGGAAAGTACGAGACCAAAGTCTAGTTTGTAGGTATTTCCGATATTTGCCTGGTCACTGGTATTTCATCAATTCCATTCTCTCTGGTTTCCACAATAGTGCTACTGGACTCATTTATTTTTACAATGATTTGTCTCAAGCTAAACAAATGGCTCATCCCGTTTTAGTATCGTACTGTACATCGCATTCATTTTAAATGACAGTGGCGCGAAATCCACTTTGAAAATATAAAGAAAAAAACATGCTACACTTATCAGGAGACAAATTTTGCCTCATCTGCAGGAGTATATTTCTACGTACACCTAATTTATTGGAATATATTACATGTTCATACTGCAATAACTACTTAAATAATCACAGAAGTATAGTGGTTAGTACTCCAGATATCCTGGTGTTAATTATCGCAGCACGTACATGCGTTCATTTTAATCCTGTCTCATTGTCATCAAATTTTAGGTCTTGTGCAGCTTATGAAATTGACAGTAGACTTTGAAATTCACATTAATATAAATTTATCTTATCTCCTTTAAATATTAAGGACGTCCGTTTTCTCGATTTTTTCAAGTTGTATCTTAGCTGAAGATATTTGATGTACCCGGGTTTTGTGACAACATACACACCTTTATCCCCTTGTCCCCTGCACAGAGGCTATACGTTTCTTCTACACTTTATGCTTTATTGGAGATACGTATGAATCATATGCTTCTTCAATTGTTTCATCTGGCTAAGAACAAATAATTTTGTTGCTCATTACACGTGACGGTACTAGATGTAGGTATTACCCAGTTTTACCCTACATCTCGCCGTTCGCTTGTGTACCAAAGAAATAATTAGGACATCTTTATGTTTTTTATAACTTTTAATTAATTATAAGAATAATCATATTATGTTTGTAATTATTTTCGACAGCAAATGAACATGATTTATAAGTTCAGATTTGCATGTATATCGGTGGTTTCTGGCAGAATTACGAGGCTACAGTTTCTTAGTGAAATACGTGGCCAATCTACCGTAGATGTAGTGATACCGAAAAATGTGGAGAAGTACAAAATAATAATTTTCCGTTTCCCCACGCGAAGAGATGATATATATGGTGTTTGAGACACGATACGACAATAGATTCTTAAGAAATTGATCACTAATGTCGATACTTAATATGCTCAGAGAGATGCACACAATAACATGATCAAATCTATCAGCTACATTAAATAAGACGTATCATGCAAGATGCCGTCTAGGGTAACCACTAAAGGTACGATTGATTAAATTATTGGAACTTTACTACATCTCAAACTACATAGATTAAAGATAAGTGTATTAATGATCAAAGAGTTGTATCTGATCTATGAATATTATCATCAACAACAAAAAATTGATTATGATTTGCCATACGAGACAATGCTACTAATGTATTCTGTTGTCTACGAAGAAGGAATATAATGTTGTTATGTGGTACCTGAATGTTTGATGAGATGACTACAATTTATGCAGAATGCTCTGTCAATTATATTTATCAAAATTACAATAATGATTATGATCGAAAATTAATGAATGACCGAATAGTCTTTCTCAAGGCTTTCCTGATAGTTATTTAAATATAAAATAGTCTTTGTCAAGGCTTGTCTTCACTCAACAGTCTTTATCAAGACTTTTATTCGTACAACAGTCTTTCTCAAGACTACACTTGTTGTCTTCTCCTTACAATAGAATGTAAATCATCAAACGTATTTTTAAATGTATTTCATACTGTCAAATTTGAGTTTGATAAACTACAAGGGTAAGGGAAATTAATGATATTAAATAATGATCTGCGATGATAATTCACGATTTGTATACGCGTATCCTCAAAACAACTAAAATATGACAAGCAAGATTGATAAAAAATGTAGTAGGAGCAAATTGTTTATCGTCAGATTACTGTTTTAGCTTCAGTCTATACCAATGAAACACATTGTATCAATTTCAACAACGATTTTCTTATTATCATGAAGCTCAAATACTAAATAACGTCCTCTCAAAACGATTTTTCAGTTTACTCAGAATAATTCTATCTTAAATGCAATAACATAGTTTATGGGCATTAAGATTTCAGCTACAGGACTTCCCTGTAGTCACAGCACAGCATACTGTTGAAATTTCCTGAAGTCTGATGATGAATTATTTCTTGCACACAGACGTAATTTCTTATATTTATCATATTGTTGTGGACTGTAAAATATGGTTAGATCTGTCTGTGGCCACAGCACGAAATATTCATGGAACAATAATAAATTACGCCTTAAACACGTTTGGATCATGTCACTCCTAAAATAGTTAGTCTTTGTTGAAATCCTATCACTGACCTGACTATTCTGAATCTGTATCGATGATAATAAATTAGGAATTGGTAACCAAATGACAACAACGAGATGCGTCTCCAAACACCTATAATGAACAGTTCACTTGCGACGTTAAATAAATTCAATGTGTTGCCGTTTTTACACTATAAAATATATTATTTCTTCCTCACGTTATTTTCTTGATGTAATCAAAACATTAGTTAAATATAAACGTACGAGCAGCCAAATAGTCTTTTAAAAGATTAATCACAAGATACAAAACAGCCCGAAGTTAAATAAAATGACATTCAAAACTATAAGGAACAATAACAATTTGAAGTGATTCGTATCCTTATTTTGCTTTTAAACCGTGAAATTTCGTATGAGGTAGCAACGATGTTTAGTAAACGAACTACCAGAAAATATTCTATAAAATCACCACTTAATTACCAAACGTGACGTCGTTATTTGTTCATTTTTCAATAGAAGAAAAAGATGATTTATTTTTCTTCCTTTGTTACTAAGCGACGTAACTAAGTACATTGTTGAACTTCAGCGATTTGCACATACAACCCCCACCACTGGCAAATGTTTTTACACAACAAATACTAAAGCAACATGTGATGAGCAAAATTACGGAGAAATAAATGTATAGTAATTTATACGATTAAACTATATTTCAATGACTGTTTCAGATTACTATATTGTAGTATTTTCTTATTACGTATGTTGCAACACAAATCTGTATGGAATCACTGTAATACTGAACTATTCTAGTTACTTGAAGTACAATGCAAAATTATTCGGTGCACTTGTCCTAAGCAAGTTAGTGCTGGTAATAAATTAATGTTCCACTTACCAGGATGTAGACATCTAACTAGAATTACGGAACAGAATCACACACTTATCTGCAGATTCCTGCCACACAACTGTCCTACAATAATAACTCAGTTAAAACTTGATGCGAAGAAAAATGGAACACGCGAACGGGCGGATCACAAATGTCACTTTGCCGGATACAAACTCATAATATGTGAGTGAACTACGCACTTCTCTTCCGATTTTCACCATAAATGCACATCAGCAAAGCTTCAAATAACCTCACGGCACGAATTTACTTTCCTGTCTACAACATTTCCATGCTTCCATCTTACTCTCATACTTTGATTTCCTGTACTCCCGTTTCCATCCATGTACTTCTGTTTTGTCACTAGGTTAAATGAAAATGTCGGTGTCTTTCCGCGTTCACATTTTTTTTTTTAAATTAGGCACCTACACCTTACGTATGTAGGATATGACTAAAGAAATGTTCATGTAGCCTCAACATTTAATGATGGTAAATTAAACTAATCTTCAAATAGCAAATCGTGTAAGCAATTTCCTCATCGCTTCGTTTAATTAACCTATTTTTATGTTGCCAAATTATTTGTTTCTAACCCTGTTTGAAGACAAATGTAATGCCCCTGCTACATTACTGCGAATAATCGTACCTTTTAACGAGAACCCATGGTTTAACATGTTCGTACCTACACGAGCATTTCGCCTAGGGCTTTCACATGTACATTTAAACGCATGGGTTTTGTGAGAAAGTACAGTTGCTCTCTGTAAAACCGCCGCATCTCCGCTCGTGTAGAAGAGGCCTAAGCAAGGTTCAGTGTTGTGAGTGAGAATGTTGAAATTATAGACAGAAAGCGCGGAAAATCGTTACTTACTTACGAATATCACCAGTACGGGAGAGAAAAGTATACCAAAAAGACTCCAAAGCTTGAGTAAGCAATTGATTTAGGTAACGTCTAAGTTTTGTTAGCTATTTACACCATATTCTAAGTCATTCAGGTTGAAATTGCTTGCTTTAGTTCAAATGTAGTAGTGTGACATTTCATTACAAATGGTGAACAGAAAAGCAGTCCTTGATTTCAAGCAGATATAGACTGTAACTTAATTAGAAGATTCTTACACATTGGTTGCTTCAGTTACATAAATTCATAAAGTTTCCTGTAATATCGGTTGGTATTACACATAGCCGATGTGCGCCCCTGTAGTTACTCGGCAAACATCGACGTAATAAATTAAGTTGGGCCAGGCTCTCTGCAGCATATCCGGTGTGATCGAGTTTCAACTTGTAAATATCCCTTTCTATGATCACAGATTTAACGTATCATTTCTTAATGAAATTGCTGTACGAGTCTAAAATAGAGTTGTTAGTAGACGGATTCACATTCAATTTGCATTTGAAATCACGATGCACGGTCACAGCATTGCTTGTTCGGCGTTGATGTGGGATGAGCGCCAGTTTGGATTTCACTGTTGTCTGACGGTGGGACGAGTGTACTGAAATTTTGCGGGATAAGAGTTTTTAATTAATGTATCTGATCGCCATAATTATAAACATATACCAGTAAGTTATGATTTTATTACAACTTTAAATAAAGGAGTGTTTTTACGGCCAGGGTATATTCTTTTGCGTATGAGTCTCTGCATCTATCTGGTGTTAAAAGTATTTTCTTTTCAAATCAGATGATGTTAGTATATAAGGAGCAGCTATCTTTCAAGGCCGCATTCATAGCTCCTCAATCCTTTGTGGTTAATGGAAATTGTAATATCTCAAAAGAATGTAAAACTTCTTAACACCTTGCAGAAAAGATGTTTGGAACATTTCAAAATTCACCTTCTATCAATTTGTGTTGAACCTTTGTGAATCAATTCCTATACGCTGTCAATGAATATGAAAATTCCATCTCAATTAGACAGAGCATGTGCCGGTCAACCCGTAGATTTTTACAATTCAGGCGAATGCACGAACACACATTTATGTGACATTTTTGTGTAAGTGTAGTGATAAACGAAACAAGGGTCTCTGATGTGCCCTTGATATGTTTTTGCACTTAATTTGAGCCTATTGCAACAATTGGCCCTGGTAATCAGAAATTGCTGAAGGAAAACACTACAAAAACTGTCAAACAAATGTCTATGTTACATAAGCTTCCCGTGAATGAGCGCGCACTTAAACATTGTGTTGGATTTATGGAAGAAGAGCCTATGTTACATCATGCCGTGTCACCCTGTGCTGTGGACAAGGATCAATGTCCTTGCCGTTTTTCTCAATACACGCGAAATGTAACAGATGTGATGTGGTCGCGCATATGCCTCAATTATTTTCCTCTGAGTCTTTATGAAACATTTATTTTTCTAAAGAATATATTTATGTCGAAACAGTTTTTTTGAAGAATCGTTGTGGATAATTATTGAACTTACGGTATGCAATCAAACGTGGTATGCGTTACTGCTTTTAAGAAATAATATGCTTGTAACTATTTAACGTAAAGAAGTAATGATGCTCGTTGATATTGGTATGTTGCTTATGATGTGAAAGATTATTCCCATGTCGATAGTACAGAGCGTACAAACATTTTGAAAACTGAAATTTCGGAAAGCCTACGCTTCCTTCCGTAAAAAGTATGTATAGTATACGTGGAAAGGTTCTGCCCGTTTTAGTGTACACATACAAGTGCGAAAAACACAAAATTGAACTCACCTAGTACTCTTCATAATCACTAGAGAAATCAATGATCTCTCTCTGTCTTTCTGGTAGAAGATGAATCCTGCCAGTAAAACTTTAGATTCGATGAATTGTTTCGAAAGTCTCCACATAAAAAAAATCTAAGACTATGAAGTATTTCTGCAAAGTCCGAAACAGGTGGTAGTCTATAGGATGGGTGGTCTTAAAAATCCCAGCCAAAGTCCAGTTTTGGTTACTGGTGATGATAGCAGCATATGACCTGGCGTTATTATGGTGATAATGAACTTGATAATTAAAGCCTGGTTGCTTCGATCAAAATGCTGCTCGCAGTATGTCGAAATGCCAGCAGTAGAAGATGACATTAATTCTTTGATTAGGTTGTAGGATTTCCCAGTGTATTATGCCTTTGACATCCCGCCAAACACTTAATATGACTATTTTAGGTTGAAGTTCTGGCTTTGACATCGATGGAGGTAGTTATAAAATGCGACACACAGTGCTTCGACGCTTTATATTTAGGCATGAAACTCAATTCTCATCACTTGTGACAATGTGTGTCAAGAAGCGGTCATTTTTCTACTGAAAAAATAAGGAAACAAAGGTCGCGATGCGCTTCTCGCGTTGTGTTGCACTCATCTGATATGGTGCCCAACGATCGAGTTTTGTGGTGATACTCACCGATTCTAACCGTCTTTTCAACTGTTGTTCTGTAAGATTTCCGCGTTGTTAAATTCGCGCTGTTTCGTATGTTTAGTCGAGAACGGCTTCGGAAAACAATGATGTACGTACAGGCTGTGGTTGATCGTGGGAGTCTCTGTATCCGTTCTTGGATTTTGGAAACTACCCTTGACAAGTGCTATTGTTAGTTGCATTTTACCCAAAGCTTGTCGAATGTTGCGGTAGGCTACGCTCTTTATTGAAATAAAAACTGTAAACATCGCCTGATGTGCTCCTTATCGGTTTTCATTTCACCGACATAATATGTTGTCCCTGTTTGTTTCTCCACACTATCTGCGTATCCCTGTGGTTATGTAACTGCCTATTAACGCATCGGTAACGCCATGTGGGAGGTCAGTACTCCGCTAACCTGTGACACCGAAACCGGTATGAAGTTTGCACTTACCCAATACTTACTGTTTACATCTTTGAGAAGCCTTTTCTAGGTATCTTATCGCAAAAATATCTTGAGGAGGTTGGATATATCAATTAGTTTTTTTTTAGGTTAATGGAAGCTACTGACCAATGACGAAATACCACCTTATAAGATTAGTATGACTTTAGCATTCTTTTATCAAGACTAAGTTGTTTCGGCTTGAGAACATCCAAAATATTATGTAACGATAGGTTGAGTGGACAAATTTACCAGAATGAATTTCAGTAAGGGAAAGTGGAATTTAGTTAAGCCTATTCGTGTTTCAATAATGTTTTGCCTGCAGAATAATTCAATTGCAAAAACAAGACTCATATTATTACTGGAAAAGGAAAGCCTCTAAAAAAACGGATAAAACCTTAATGATCTGCGATATTGCCGTAGAAACTCAGGTAACATTTTGGTGAAGCGAAAAAAAAA
>JAGDQP010039315.1:0-12320 GCA_022664845.1 Lepisma saccharinum | reverse complement strand
CACGTACTCTATTGACGATGAAATCAGTACTTGAGGCTGAAGAGGGTCACTGTGGAATATAAATTAAATTGGGGCTTAAATTTTCAGAAAAAAAAAAAGGTTCACGTTAGAAAATGTTAAATTCTGACTGAAATACCGCTCACAGTGTGTAACGGAGTGTCTGTACATAGTCTGTGAAGGGGTATATAATCTTTGGTTTGAATATTCTTTCTGATGGAAAAGTGACTTATTGTAAAGTAGACAGTAAAGATAGAGAACAGACGAGTAGGCAATTATACAGTGTAGTACCGTAAAGCACCGAGAAGCTTCGACAGATGGTAGTACATAAAAATAAAGAAAAAGGTCTTCACTGTCGCCGCGTTTCGGAAGAATGGGACAACTATCCAACAGGTAACAATAATTCGGTTGCACCAAGTCGATATCTCAAACAGATTCCATATACCGAAGGATATTGTTAAACAATATGTAGTTGCATAACAATTAGGAATACGAACTACATACATTCGAAGAACATATAGTTTATTTGATAACAGTGAGAAAGAATGTCATTACCCGATTTTTTTTCTCATCGGAAAGTCGTCTTATTCAAACTCATTTCGATAAGCCTTTTATTCAGAGAATTTCTAGGAATCGCCTACTTCTTTTGAGGGTTTATATATATACAATTTTAGAATACGCCGTTTTGGACACAATAGGTTTGAAGTCTGTGACGTTATCATGCAGCATCAGCTTCTACAGTTCGTGGTATTGGAAATTTGAAGTACCTGTACTTTTTAGTACAACACGGGCACACTTTAAGTGGACATGCCAGAGTTGAACGATTTCCTGGATGACATACAGTACAGGACATAGGTTGGACAACAAGGAAACAGTGAAGAGAGAAGCACAATAGTTGAAGTCGACCCCATCGAGAAGCTCCCAGCAATCCAGCAGGGGCCAAGCTGGTCCTTCTCGGCCAAACTATAGGTTGAGATGTGAATGTTTCAGATTACTGCGCAAGCTGTTATAGAAACGACCGACACCTTGCCCAGCACTACGAGTCAGAGTTAATTAAAGGGATACGATGTAGCAGACCAATAATAAGACTCCAGAGCACTGACACAAACATCTTGGAAAACTACTTACGAATGTACAAGATTTAACAAGAAGGAGCCTAACACATTGGAATTGCGTTGAGAATGTGTCAAAAAATATCAGCAGAAGAGAGAAAACTTGCACTGAGAAACATGAAAACTTTCGTATTGAGGACCCAAAACCTATTAGCAAACGTGAGAGATAAAAGACAGGTGGATGAAAACCACTTGGAATCAATTGAAGATGGTGTGGCAGAATTTGGAGAAAGTGTTCACCATCAAGGAAATCGTAAAAATAATAAGAGAACAACAGGAAATTTGAATTCCAAACAGGGAAAGAGGAAGTTATAAATAGTGTATCTCAGGTCGAACAGTTGAGAACTGGGACAACAGTAGGAGGTGACAGCAAAATTAAAACTCTCAAAAACAAAGAGAAAGAATAGAAATTGAAAATAAATTCTAAAACCAATCAGAAGGAAAATGGACAAACTTTGTAACGTAATTTCGATTAAGTATTTTAAAGTATGTAATACAAAATTACGTTTCATTATATCCAAATGTTTAGATATCGGTCTATGTATTAATTTCGTTGTTTTTTTGTTTTTGTTTTCTATAGATGTATTAGATAAAATACACGAACACCTGTAAAATTCACATTCTTCCTTATTAATCAGGTGCTGGGCCAACCACTTGCACAATGAGATATCGAAACCTACGCTGAAATTTTATTAGGAGAATTTACGTCCTATAGAAAGGCCATCTACGAAAAATTAGCTGCTATATTAACTGCTAGGTACCGAGATAGGAGCTGGAGTATTGGTCGAAATGTATTTTTTATGATTCAATCAACAGAAGTCACTTCTGCTTCACTTTCGTTCTGGAATTCAACACTGCCGAGTTGTAGCGTCATCTCCCACACCGAAGCACTCCTCGCCACGGACATATTTAGGGGGGTTGGACCTGCCGAAATTCATTTCCTTTTTGTAAGATAAGGAAAATTATATGGATTTACAAAAAAAAAATGAATCTTGGAAGGTCCAAACCCCTAAATACGTCCCTGGAGAAAAATGCTGTCGTGTGGTAGTGGACGCTACAACTCGGTAGTGTTTCATTCAAGGACGAAAGTGAAGCAGAAGTGACTTCTGTTGATTGAATGATAAAAATACACTTTTTGTACACATAGACCAACAGTCCAGCCTCTAACTCGGTACCTTGCAGTTAATATGCGCAACTATTTTTCTGTATATTACCTCTCTATTGGACATAAATTCTCCTGACAAAATTTCAGGATTAGTTCCGATATGATTCCCTTGGCGGTCTCCTTGTACTGTTTCTAACCTTTGTGGAATGGATTTATATAAATCCTGAACAGTTTCCAGTGGAATATTCGGGACGGGCCTAAGCCATAGTGCTGTTACCGCCCATACAATTAATTTTATCTTTATCCAGTGGAATATTCTACTAGGCTTCCAGCAGAACATCCGTTGCAAGGATACGGGAATCTTGCGCGCACTCGTGGCTGCGAAACTGGTCACAGTGGTCGATAATATTTAAGGTTAATGTAAAACAACGATCTCCAACGGAAGATGGCAGCACTACCTCCGTATATCTCTAATGTATTTTTATCGTTTCACGAAATTTCAATGCTGCTCGTACAAATTCAAATCAAGAGAGTTCTAACTTTCAGGGAAGAAAGTTCATAACCAATTCAAGAGTTCGATCAATGCCGATTTTTTATTTTATTTTTTGTTCATTGTTGAAAGAGCTTCAATGTTATAGGTTTTGATATTCACAACAACAATCAAGCGATTTGAACAATAATGAGAAAAAAGAAAAAATCGACATTGATTGTACTCTTGAATTAGTTATGACATTTCTTCCCAGAAAGTTAGCACTCTCTAGGCTTGAATTTGTAGGAGCAGGATTAGAATTTCGTACAACGATAAAAATACATTCGACATATACCGTATGGAGATAGTGCTGCCATCTTTTGTTGGAGTTCGTTGCTTTACATTAACCTTAAGCCTGGGAATTGAGTTGACCGGGGAAGTGTCGTGCTTCTCAAACCACGCTTGCAGTGGACCAGGTCTGTGAATGGGCGCATTCCCAGGCTTAAGGTATTCGTCCAGTATTTCACCGCGTGCGCGCACCACTCGTTACTGTAACAAGGCTTTCTGCATTGGCATACTGTCTGCCGGGACTTAGCATAGGATATGACAGACAAACAGAAGATGCAACTCGTGTAAAGTCAGTGTCATAAAACTGGAAACACAACTCCCAGTTTCCTATAGCTGTTCGCATTTTTTTTCCCCATCCATACCTGTATGTATTTACTTACTTACTTTATGGCTTACGGAACTCGCAAGTTCATCACCGCAGTAACAAATGTTCGCCATCGGGTTCTATCCTGGGCAAGATCAAGCCAGTTTTCATCACAAACACCTACTTCTCGAAGATCCCTTCTAATATTGTTCTCTCAACGTCGTCTCGTTCTTCCCAGCTGTCTCTTTCCCTCGGGCTTTCCAACTAAGATGGAATATAATCTTCGTTTTTCTCCCATCCGAGAAACATGCCCATCTTAATCGTCGTGATTTGATTATTCTTACATCGGATGAGTCGTACAGTCCGTGAAGTTAGTTCTTCATTATTCAGCCTCCTCCATTCTCCAGTTATCTCGTCCCGTTTCAACCCGTATATCTTTCTCAAAACCTTATTTTCAAACACACTTAATTTATGTTCATCTGCTAGGGTCGTACTCCAACTTTCGCAGCCGTAAAGTATTACCGGCAGAATAACCGTTCTGTATATTTTTAATTTCAATTTCCTTGATATTAATCGCGATGTTAGAAGTTTTTGGACTGAATAGAAACATGCGTACCCCGATACTAAGCGACTTTTTTTTTATTTCTTCCGTGACCTCGTATTTGCTTGTTACGTATGCTCCCAACAGTCCCAAGTATTTAAATTTGTTTGCTTTCGCTATGACCTCATCGCTAATTCTTATGTTTTTATTTCCTTCATTCCCTGTGTTTCGGCTTGTTATGTATTTTGTGTTATCTATGTTTACCTGTAGACCTATCTCATCGCACGCTTCTACTAAGACATCGGTGTTGCTTTGTAGTGCATCTATATCGTCCCCTATTAAATCTACATCATCCGCGTATACAAACAGTTGATTCAAACCATTCAATGGTAGTCCCTTTTTGTCCCCTTTAATTTTTAAAATCGCATATTCTAACGCAAAGTTAAACAGTAGTGGGGACAAGGCATCGCCTTGTTTCAATCCGTTGCGAATCTTGAAACTATCTGACATGTTGGAACTACCTGTACGTATTTACGAAAATAAATTGCTTTCTTAAATCAAGGCCTCTTTTAATGATGCCCACTTTCCGAATAATACGGATTGTTCAGATAAATATACGCTGAATCTGGTCTTTCCTAAATTTGCTCCCTCTTGAATAAATTTCTGGCGGCGCCCATGTTCAACACTGATGTTTACAAAGCAATACTACGATTTTCAGTTAGAAATTCATCTGCAAATCAGTAATTATTTCTTGCGTAAAAGTGCTCGGTGATATGTTTGTTTCTTGAATTCCCTACCTCCTTCGTAATCAGAAATGACAGTCCATCAAGACAGGATCTGTTAGCAGAGTTCGACAAATGAAATCACTCCTTATCGACACTGAACAAAGAATGCCCTGAAGCAAAGTGTTTGGCAAATAATCTTTGTATTGTAATGACCTCGTTGTACTGCCAACGATATATTAAGAGTTTCCCGAGGTGCTCGCTAGATGGCTGTACTTTTGGTACTGAAGAAGCGAAGCGAGTAACTTTTTTAATATTTTATTTAATTGTAAAGTGCAATATGGAATCAAAGGCACTAGTTTTAAATAAGTTAAAAAGCAATTGCTAATTTAATAGACATCGAATTTAAATGTAATCAGAGCGGCAAAAGTTCAAGTCTACCAGTTAATTGTATGTACTATGTATGTAAGTAGCACTTGTCAGGTACAAGATGCAGAGGTAATCAAGATGTCATTTTATTATGTTTTAATCCTCTATTAAATAAACTTATTTTGTTGTGGCATTTCTTCATCTTCTTTTATAGCTAGACGTAGTGGATTAATTGTCTGCATTGCCCAGGCTGTTGAAAAGCGCCGCAGCAATAGTGGATAAATTTCTCTACAAACTTCGCTTTGTGTCACCACTACGGTGTAGCTTTGGGGCACTTATTAGGTATAGGTTATCAAAAGACATCGAGCTTCGAACCTGCAAGAGCGACCCTGAGAAGTTATAATGGATGTAATGGGATTTCTTACGATTTGACCGCACAGCTGCAACGCTTCATATATATTTTATTATTATTTACGGTTGCGGATTCAAAGGTACAAAAGGACCCATTACAGTATAAGGTTCTAAAGTTTAAAAGAAAATTTTACTGCGTAGCACCAGCAATGAGCTTCCTCCTCCTTTTTGACAAGGAAGTCTTGAACACTACGCTGAAAGACGCGAAACATGAAAGCTCTCCATTTCTCGTTTGTCTTTCATTCAAACAAATATTCACTTGAAGCATAGATTCCTAATAGTATTTGAAGTAATGAGGTAAGTATACGATGAATTTTGCAGTGTATACCTGCGTACAGTATTTCATAAATTTTAGGTGGGTATACGGTGGTCTAAAATATTGAGATGGGTATACGCCGTATACCCCTCCAGTACACCCCTGGAATGCCATGAAGGTTAAAGTGCTACTATCGTGGTAGCTTCGAAAGAGAACAGACTTTTCGGTGACAGGTCTCGTAAGAATTATCACCAAACCTTTCCTTACCCTACTTTAAAATTTTCATTACGTGGGGAAAAGGTCCCTGCTCTAATCTTAAGACCTACGCCTCTCTTACGAAAATCTTAGATCCGCCCCTGTAAAATTATATATGAAAGAAGTGAGAAATATCAGAAAATCTGGGTCGGTTTTTTTGTAACATAAGTCATTCCATAGACCTCATAATAGATAGACGCTTCCCCAATTCTGGCTGCGATAAAACTAATGGATTTTTGTTCAGAGTACGTGATTTTGAATCCATCCGCTAGGTAGCTCTGCCATAGACGTCATATTCTACTTTGAGGATCACGAATCGTAAGAACTTGTTGAAAATTGTACTGTTGAAAAAATCTTATTTCAGTTTGTTCATTCGTGTGTATTATCCCTTAGTTTCTTCTGTTGGTGTAATTTTTATTGACAATTTAATGCATTTATACAACAATACCTTTAACTTGATATGAATTGGATTCTAACTATTTGTATCATTACTAAGCGAATGGAATAATTCTAAATGTCATTACAATAACGATTCAAAGAGAAGTGTATATGTATATGATTGTAGAAAATTGTTTTCTATTGTTACACTACACAAATATACACTCTATATTCCCAAGCAGTGATTTGTATTTCTATAGCCGCGGCTACAATGTTAAAAAAAATATTATAACAATGTCGCGTTCTAGCGTAATTTTCCAGGGAAATGATTAATGTTTTTAGCCTGATTACGGATTTAGTACAGGTCATGTTTCTCTTTCGTCAAAACATTAAAGTTTTAAAATAAAAAAATACGCCAAAGGAGAAGGGAACCCCCTAAAAGATTAAGTTCCATCCATACGATGAAGCAGATGAAACTCTACTGAAGAAGTTATCAACAATAGAGGACGACGAGGAAAAGAAGGAGCCGAGAAGAGAAGTCAAGAAAAAATTACCAAAAACGAAAGACCACATAGATAGGAGATGATTGCCTCTAATTTCTGCTGCAAGCACGCCATCAGAGGCAGATACCAGAGACTTTTCCCTCTACAGTTATTATTTTCTGCCCTTCAACGTTTTTCAATTCATCATTTTGTCTTCTTCTTCTTCTAAGTTATCAGCAAACTGTTATTCTGGAAGATAACTGCTTCAACAGATAACGACTACTAATCTTTTTCTTCCTTTTTCATTCTAAAAAGTCTCTTCAATATAATTTCTCATCAACATCAAGGAAAGTTGGAAGTGAAGTATATGTGAAGACGAGAAAACAATCTTTTCAGCCAAACACACCAGACAAAACCTAAACGATTAGTCCTATTCAAAGTAAAAAAAAATATGTAAATGGAAGACGTTCTGTTATGGATCTGAACGTGTGAAATAATCTGATTTCAAAGTAGTTCCTCATAGTCTTCAGTTCATCCCAAAACTCAAGACTTGAATGAGTTTTGGACGAGACACTGAAGAAATCAATTTTAGCATTTCTTTTCGTGAAAATAAAAAAAAAATAAAAAAATCAAGAAGCTTCTCTGCAAGAAACGTGCTTTAGAGTTAATAATTTGTAAAGTTTCACCAATTAAGAAAGCAATCAGTGAATGAAAGCGTATTGCTACTACTACAAAACAATAAGATATGTTCTAATGGACAGAGTATTAAGACCAGTGCGTTCTGAACACTTCGTGAATGCGTCGACTACTCAAGAAACATATTCGAAAACTTGTCCACAAAGGTATATAGGCATATTTTTAATTATTGGATTTTGAAAAAGAGTAGTAAATTGGAAGAAATATGTTAGAAATTGTATGAAAAACTGCTATAAACATGTATTTGAATTTTTAGTCAAAGAAAAATCAATAAAAGTGAAATTGTATTAGTATAGTGCATGTATATTTCTTGAGTAAAAATAATCGATAGGTGACAGGATAACGGGGTGCTGTGATAATTAATCGAATTTGAATTTAATCGATTCTTTGAAACATAATTACACTGTTTACAGAATTTTGTTCACCTCGAGCAAATAGCTTATTGCAATATGAAGAAGGGTCAATCAAAGAATGAGGTCGTGCTCAAAAGTTATGTGACAGGATTGAAACCGCTATCTGAAATTTCCGAATACAATTTTGTTTTATCTCAGAAAAGAACTTAATGTATTTCAAAACTCCGGTATGGAATGTAACGAAAATGGGATAATTATTCAAAACTAAGTTTTCTTGTTACCTCAAGCTTGGATTACACAGTTTTAGTTTACAATACAACTCACTTCCAGCGCGTAAGGGTAAGAGGGGGCATATGTTCGCCCTTGCCTTTTTAATTTTGTACTAAATACAATGTCATTAACAATAGAAATAAAAGAAACGTTGCCTTCTATAAGAAGGAACAGTGCCCATGGGTTTCATACCAATAACTATTCGTGTGCATGGACATGTTTTGAGTTTCGTATTTTAAATAAGTGTTCATATATTTAGTTCTGTGTTTAGTGTGTGCTTAACAAGATCAAGACATATTCCTAGGGCAAGGGCTCAGCCACTTTCTTCGGCAACTGACTATATGTTTCAACCCTAAAGTATTTCTAGTGTCTAATTCCCTTTTGCAACAAAGGTACACTTCCTCTCTCACGGATGATGTTAGGACAATAAAAGGATTGTTTGGAGAATGTAATTTCGATTAAGTAGTTTAAATTATGTCATAGTATCCATCCTTCTAAGCGTCTGTCTATACATTAATTAATTTGTTACTGGACAAAGAACACGAACACCTGTGAAATTCGCACTTTTCCTTTATTAATCAGATGTTGGTTCACCGTTTGTACTTAGTACAGCTTCTATCCTCCTGTAAGTAGTAAATACAATTCTGAACAGTCTCAGTGGAATATTATATCCTCTTCTAGCAATCCCCAATAGCTACAAGGATGCTGAAGATGGGAATCGTGCGCGCACTCGTTGCTCCAGTACTGCCCACAGTGGTTCGAGAACATTTAAGTCTGGGGATTGAATTGGCCAGAAAAGATCCCACATAGCAGAGTACGTCCCTGGGACGTCCCATTTAGATCCCATTACCGTCAGAATGGTCCTGCTCCCATAGCGATGTCCTAAGGACGTCCGTGGGATAACTCTGTGGGCAATACAAACAGTTCATCCCGTATGGATGTCCCCCGGAAAGCCGTGCGGGATTATCTACCTGGAATTTCTATAAATTAAATCGACCTTACTATTGTTATTATTTAATTAATTATTACTATACGAAGGATATGCCTTCGTATAGTTATACGAAGGATTAATTATAACTATACGTCCCATGGATGTAAACGGGACTTAAACAGGACGTCCTACGGACGTCCCGATATCCTGCCAGGAGATCCGTCAGATATCCCTGGGACGTCATTTTGCTATGTAGGATGTGCTTCGTAGTCGTGCTCCTCAAACCACGCTTTCACTAGTTTGGCTCTGTGAATGAGCGCATTATCGTCCTGGAAAAATTGCATTCTTATTGGGAAACATACTTTGGCCCATTGCATGCGCATTATCACCTAAAACGTTCACGCAGTAACACGACTAGTCAGGGGAAAGATGGGGTCGAGAGATGCTAGAATATTTTATAAATAGAAATCACCGTCTGACTTAATTTCTTGGTAATTAATAAAATAAGAGAACGAAAAGTGGTCCTCAGAATTAACATTGATTTTCCCTTAAGCGAGGTTTACTTTAAAGTTTTAACCTCCAAACAAGGGATTATTAAAATTTAGTTTAGTAAAATTATTTTCACAGTGTCAAAACTTCAAGGCTCTGTGAGCAACTGTGGAAAATTTCATGGAAATATCTGGAAAACTTTAGTTTTCACAAGTCTGTTTCCCACCATCTTATGTATATATAAAACATGGTAAAAAAGGTTACTTACAGAGCAGAATACTGAGACAGGCGTACAAGAACATCAAAAACACAATAGAAAGGTGGCAACGTTTCTCAAAAGCGTTTTCACATGGTAGGAGAGAGAGAGAGAGAGAGAGAGAGAGAATGGACAGGTGCGGGACTTGTGCACCTTATTAAGGATACACCATTTTGCCAACTGATGTTGGGTAACAGTGTGGCCAGGTTATGGAGGCAGGAAAATGACTAGATGGGTAGGAGGAGAAAACACCAAATGAAGAAACAAGGTGCGAAGTTTACTAAAGTCCTTCCAGCCTTAGTTCGAGTAGAGGGTAAACAAATCCATGTGGGTTGATGAGCGTTAATTGGCTATCGAACTCATCGCGCAAATACCCTACCGCAACATAGTGCATTCTAAAACTAATGATTTCAAGTAAAGTTACTGACATTTTTCCTGCTTTTTGAAACATAAAGGCATTATTTATAATGTTTTAAATAATAGATTCGGCCGTATTTCAGTCATACACGCTTAAACATTTAGGATTTCACTGCGCCTGCGTGCTAATCTGCGCGCCAGTGCAGCTGCTTTCAAAAAGAAGAGCTCCGCCGTAGCAGCGATGGTTGATAATAATAATTCATCTCCCTCTCGTGTTATGAGACACACAAAAAAAAAAAGGAAAACCGCTTACATGTGCAGCAAAAATCATAGTGTTACACTTATAAGTACTTTAATAAATTGTGCAGAGCATATAAAACCACAGGAATAAACGAAATCATAAAGATAGCTGGTGAGTTTTTGAGAGTGGTTTTGCTACAGGTATGCACAGAATGCGAAACGAGTGTGTTTGTCAGTTTGTGTGTGTCGACGCCTACGAAAGAAAGAAAAAAGTGTGCGAAGTGTGATGTGCGGAAGAAGGGATGAAGTTTTTAGGTTCGAACTACGTTGAAAGTACACAAATTTGTTTTTGATAATGAGCTCCTCCTACTCGAAAAGAAGGGTGTTGACTACTCTGATATTCCAGACAAAAAAATCTATAATCTCTTATGGGAAATCGGCCTCCCATTCTGACTGTGGTTTTACAGCTTTTTCCCTCAGTCATATTACGCAAATGCCGGAATAGTACCTACAAATTAGGCCCTGACCGACGACCACCTTCCAACATCCTCTCTCCCAACTTACTTAGGCCTGAGATGCCTGAAGGCCGTATAAAATAAACTGAATTCTTATGGAAAATCAATTTTTAATTTGTTCGTCGGAAATGTAGTGCTTATTTAATTATTTACTTATTATAGATAGGCATAAAAAAAATGTTATCGTTTCATTAACTTGAGTTTTGTCTTCTCATTTCTTCTTTTTTTCAATCCCTGCAAAGCGTGCTTTGCTTAGAAAGTCAAAGCAAGCAAACAATGGCCATGTTATGTTATAAAATGTCAATAGATATAGTGTGTGTTACCTGTGTTCTGGAAATAAATAAGCGTCTTTATTACCAGACAATTGCAGCTTCACCCGGTGGTGACCTCATGCCGAAGCTATTCGTTTTGCTTATCCTGTCTGCTTGGGTTCGTGTTTCAATCGAGTGTTCACACTTTATTTATTTATTTATTTTTTCATATTCTTAACAGGCATTATTAGGCAAGCTTGTGGTCGTGTCATGTTTAACATTTCTTCTCAACGCGAGGGAATTTTACAGAACTGTACCACATCTATGTCAACCTTCGGTCCAGAAATTTAAAAAGACTTCACACATGAAAATCATGTAGACTTTTGAAATTTCGGGACCGAAGCCATACCCTTTCTTTACTGATTTAAGATATACGTCCATTATAGCAATAGTCAGTATTAATTATATACTTTCCCAAAGTAACTTGTACTCGCAGGAAATTGCTACTACACCAGCGGGCAGCGTGCATTAAGCCAGCAGACGATCTTGCTGTTGAAGTTGGTTGCTGCGGAGCACGTGTGTGGCGCGGATGAATACATTTTGATTTGTTTATCTACTTCGTACTAAGGCTGAAAAGAGAATAGGAGTAGTTAAGACTTCCTGAAGGAATAAGAGGGAGAGAAAGTAATAATAATAAAGACGAAGGGGAAAGGGAGAATAAAGAAACAATATTGAAAAATAGGATGAAAGTGCAATTAGAGACGGAACGAAGAAGAGAATGGAAGAAGACGACGACACTGCACTGCAGGGAGTTACATACTGTTGAGGTCGGGTTCACGGTTGGCGGAAAGGATAGAAATGTACGTCTGCTCCCATCTCTTTCTGTGGCAGGTGAGTCAGGATTTGGAATGTTCAGGATTCTAACTAGAAAGGTTTCATCAAAGGTGCCGCCGTGATAAGAAGTGTGTTCAGGTATGGGGAGTTGTGATTTGGAGGAGTAGCGATGGTTCTTGATGCGGATTGTTAGAGGAGTTTAGGTTTTGCCAACATAGAAGGCGGAACATAGGTTACAAAGTTGAAGATAAACGAGGTTGGAAGATATGCAAGTGCCGGCGTGTCGGAAAGAGTACGTCTTGTGAGTGACAGGATGTTTGGACTGGGATCAAAAATAGGACAGGTTCTGCAGCGGGTCTATTGCACTTCCACTTGCACT